>CM032478.1:16284155-16573407 GCA_019059595.1 Marasmia exigua | reverse complement strand
TTTATATAAATTGTATAAGCCGGTGATTCCCTCCCGGTGATTCTACCTCAATGGTTCCCACAGAATACCAGCGCCATGGCCATCCGCCGTGACAAAGCAGCTGAGTGGTAACCATTTTGGTAACACGTCACGGCAAAGTGTCTCTTTCTTTTATATTTTCTTGTACTATGTTTGTGATGTGTTTACCAAATAAAATTTTATTCATTCATTCATTCATTCAATAGGACAGTTTTGGATCATGCACCCAACTTTCTAGAAATAAAAATATGGAGCTGTAAAAGTTATTAACTTTTTTGTGTTCTCATTCTTCCAAAATAACGAGTATTAATCTTTCTCAAGTAATCTGAACAAGAACTTAAAATAAATATTACCAATACAATTTGTAAAAAATATATTATGAATTGCATAATGCGCTAATAGGAATTTTTGCTTACATATTTTTATAGGGATTGACACAAAAAAAATACACAATAAATCAGTAATCGGTATGGCAGCCATCTTATCATCGAATTGCGATTATTATTTCGTGCAAAATATGTTCGCATGGATTGCATTAGGGACCAAGAACTGGTAATTTCTCTAGGTGATGAAGGTGGTTCCGACAAATCAAGCGAGAGTTGGTATTTTTCAGATGAATACGATGCATATTATTTCATTATTAATGATTTATTGCGTGTGTACCACTATAAAATATTTACATATTGTATTCCATATCCAGATAGTTCAAATTCGTAGATAAAATGTTGATTAAGATTAAAAATCAAACAAATAAAAAGTCGATTAGATTTCTAAAGAAAATATTCTTATTTTTTTAAAATACCGCTTAGATTTAAAAGGAGTATCTCACTTTTAATGTCAAAAAATAACTGTCCTATTCACCTTCACATACTGAATGGACTGTAGTAAACGTGAAAGCGTGTTTCCAAAACAATGACCTTAAGCCGCCTGAATACAATATTAGTTTAAAAATGTCCGGAAAAATAACTAAAGATCCTAAAGGTATTGGGAAGGAATTAGTTATATTTTAGAGAAAAATTAATGATGATATAGATAGATAGATAGATAGATATTCTTTATTGCACAAAAATAAAATACAAGCATGATACAACAGCAACAGACAGTACAATAAGGCGGTCTTCTATCTGATTCTGTCTGGTCTTCTATGTGATATCTGATTGACTGATTCTCGAAGGAGGCTGGCTATGTAGAAACATAGCCGTTGAGTATTGCTCGATGACTCATACCTCTATCTCAGTATAAACAAGTTACTCTATGACGCTTGGACTGTGATCCAGAATTTGGGGAGTCTGGTAATCACGATGAAGCGACTGCCTGACCTTCACAACCCTTAACCATTCCAACTGAATCATGGTTACACGTTTCAGAAACTATCCGAAACGTTTTTTGTATTAGTTTAATTAATCTAATATTAATCCAATAAAGCAGATATGAAATTAGGAACCGGGCATTCAATCTCTGGATTTTCAAATCTATGTTACGTATTTTCTACCTTTAGCTCGTAAGTGAGGAAACACATCGTGTGCGTACACGATACGGATAGTATCTAAAATGTGTAACCATGATTCAGTTGGTCTGATTCCCCTGTAAAGAGTTGCGAAGATCTGACGGCAGTCGCTCCATTGTAATTGCTAGACTCTCCAAATCCTAATGATCTAAGCTGTACTCCGGGCTTCCAGAGCGACCAATGCGGAATTACACGCTAAGATTAGACGGAGACGATTCATGTTTTACTAATCGATTTATTTCATTCACAGCACTAATTTTTAGCAATCAGATTGTGCAGATTCCGCTCAACATTAGCGAAATTCTTGGTACAGTCCAATCGCATTAAGAGCCCATTTAAACTTTTTGCCACGAAAGGATTCTGTAATATTTCGTTCCTTCTGGAAAATAAATAGGCTTAACAATTCAGCCTTGGGATGCCAAGGATTACTTTCTTTCAATACTTTAATGCTAGAATTGGATTACGTTTTTTGGATATTATCCTTTACAATCCGCGTTTTCCTCGAATTCAGATTGATTTATGTTGCTGGAAAATTCGAGATGTTAATCAAAGCAAATGTTAGAGAAATAATTACCGTTCTACTTAACTATTAATTTTAGTAAAGTAGCCTATAAAATCGTTATTCTTCAGAGAGCTAAAGTCGTGGGCGTAACACGTAATACGTCAAAATGGTGGGCTGGTTGAAAGTCTCAAGATTCTCGGACTTATGCGTGATGAAGCGGGTGCATTCTTGCACAGTATACAAACACTAGAGTGAAATTCTCGCTGCAAAGGGAAATGTAGTGTAGAACGCCTTGCGACACGATGGACTGACATGATTTGAGAAATGTTGATTTTGAGAAAAGCGTTTCACATTTTTTTTTTATGTGATAGGTGGCAGACGAGCAGACGGATCACCTAATAGTAAGCGATTGCTTGTGCGTTGCCAACCTTTAAACCCCCTTTCGCCCGTACCCTCACTCACGCAGCGAAACACAGCACAGTGCTGCTTCACGGCGCCGGTTTTCTGTGAGTCTGTGGCATCACCGGTCGAGCCGGCTCATTCACGCCGAGGTGTGGCTCTCCCACGACTTGGAAACAGTTTGCTCCTCAGGTCCATACCTCCCGTTAGCAATGCACAGCGTTTGCTTGAGACTGTAAGACAATCAATGTCTGATCGAGGTATTTGTTGCTTTGTATATAGGTTGAGTTTTTCAAAATCCTTTTGAGGTTGTTTGTCAAAAAGGATTTTGAAAAAACTCCGTTACTTTAGTAACGGCGGCCCAATCGAAGGAGGGAGGGGGGGAATGGAATCAAATGATCAAATGTGGCGCTTGGACATACAGTCCAATATAGTCTTATTGTAGCGGACATAAAATAAGACACAGGTAAGGGGGGTAAAATAAATATATTATCAAAATAAAATTATATAAAAATACAGAAAATTAACAGATGAAGAAGAAATCTGTTCTCGACACCTTTAATAAAATGCTGGGGATGGGATGCTAATAAAACGTCTGTTATCAGCAAAATAATGATTTTCTGGTATTTTCACACAGACACAGACACAGACACAGAGCTAATTACAATCACAAAACAATAATCTATCAAAATCAGTTAAAAGTATAAAAAACATAAACGAGGTTGGTCCAGCCGTCAATTCAACATCCTGAGCGCACTTGTGACTCCACTGGTGTTACGGATGTTTTACGTGATCCGTCTGCTCGTTTGCCACCTATCATCAATCAGTTTATTTTACTGATTTAACTCACTAGCTAGGTATTCGGTAGGCAAAAGGTAACTCAAATCCGAGCATGCGTGGAGTGCTGCTCGCATCCCTGGGATGGCTCCGCTAAATAACTTATGGATGCCCTCGATAGATTGCAGTGACCGGCTGTACGTATTGGTGACGAAGAGGTCACCAATACCCTTGAACCTTTTCAACTGCGTAGAGACATAGGGTCGCTTAGAAATCAGAGAGATTGCCGAGTTAGTACTAACTACTCTAGGAGAACCAAGTTTTTTTAAACTATCACATAAAAAGAATACCTAAGTTTACTGGTTCACAGTAAATCTCTGGTTCTGGTTGGTAACTAACTACTTACTGGATACATTTTCGCAAAAATCCAAAATTAGTTTCGTCTGTGTGCAATAAAGTTTCATCCGGATCATATCAAAGCCTCAATAAATCTAGGTGGGCCCGTGATAACGTCGTCGCTTAAGGAAATTGCCCGTATCAGTCATGTTTACATAAAACCCCGTTTTAAATTTGTTTGCGTCCTAAAAATTATTCTTTTTAATTTTTCTCCTGGCACAACAAGCGACGGGATTTATAATAAAGGGGCCACGGCGCGGCCGTAGCGGTAATATAACGTTGCGTATTTTTTTTACGAATAAATATACCTTTTTAAAATAATTCTTCACACAAAATATTTATGGGGTTTTTAAATCATATATGTCACTATTCATTGCAAATGAATCATCATCATCAGCCCATTTAAGTCCCCACTGCTGGGGCACGGGCCTCCCTCAATCACATGAGGGGTAATTGCCATACTCAGCACGCTTGGCACACGGGTTGGCGAGGGTTTAGATATAAATGCAGAGTTTTCCTTCTCTGGGTGCTGATGATCATGCCAGCAGCTTTACCTTAGTCGCCTTTTACGATACCTCGGTAAGAGTGAGGGTGGCCTATTCTACTCTGCCGGGGACCAGACGGCCATGCATATGAATAAGCTTTTAATATTTGCAATGCAGTTTGATAGAATATAATAATTTAACTACACTAGCACGGTCGTAACGGCCTACCATATTGTGTTTTTCATAAAAAGGTGTTACAAAAATTCAAAAGTAAAATATTGACAGATTTTTTAAATATATGATAGGTGGGAGATAAACAAACCCATGTATGTGACATACAAAATAAATAAATGGTGTTTTATTTATTTTTTAGTCACATGGTACCATAGTAGAGCACAAATGCGCTTCCAACATTTAAATACCCCTTCCCTAAGGATTAGACCTGGAGCCCAATTCTCGAGCTCGTGACATTTATCATCATACGACATATGTCACTAAAACATAGTTTTTTTGTATGGTTTTCAGGTGTAATCCGCCTATGTTATCAAAATATCACGAGCACGAGAATTGGGCTCCAGAACTCTTACTCACTTGAGCGTCGATATTCAATTTCATTGACAAATTAATGAATTTCTCTGTAGTCTGAGGCGAGTCTTTGCGTTGACTAAAGTAGGTACGAAATAAGTCCAATGTATGAGATGTTGCATGAATTTATTTATTCAAAAGTCGTAACGCTATGGCGGTGTCTTTACCGTCAACCTGCCGTAACCATATTCGCGTCACGTAGACGCTTTTCATAAATTCTCTTCTTAAAACATTGCGGTGCGTCAACATGAAAAAAAAATAGAGAACTCTCCTTGTTCACTATAAATTCAGCTAATTTAGTTTCAAATGCTTTTAAAAACGTAACATTTGAGTAATTTGCGTGTTCGAACTATTAATTTCAATTTGAAATAGTTTTTGAAGCGTATTTTTTTTGTTATTTTACTTCGAGAAGATTAGGTCCCTACTCGTATACTAAAAAATAGCTGTGACTCAAACCACTGGTCGCATTTGTCCATGGGAGCCGGCAATCGCCTACCATCAGGTGATCCGTCTGCTCGCCCGCGACCTGTCACATAAAAAATGTACTTAGTACAATGCGATAAATTGTACCCTTGTAAAAGTTAAGTTGAAATAGAAAAAAAAAGTCAGTTAAGTGAAATCAAGGAAAAAGAAAGACACAATTTTACTCAGCTCTTGACAGTGGCAGTAAAAAAAACTCAGGTACAGTCAGTCACATTTCAATATACCAATTTGAATGCGATGTTGAACCTTATTCCTTAATTTCTAAGAACCATGAAATGGACTTTGAAAAGTTTGTATGTGTAGGGTACAGACAAGGCAATGAGCTGAAGGCGTCGAACCCGATACGCACTTCAACCTTTTTTCCCATTTAATTCTTTGTAAGAAACTGATTGACCTTTTTCAAATTGAAAAGAGCTCGGAGTAATTTTGTATCGTAATACCAATCACTCCAGAGAAGTGGCGTTTCGAGACGGCAGATATTGCTCCAGGCTAAAATTAAAGATTGTATCGTTGAGTGATTTCTGTCTAACAGCCATAGAAAACGACACTTTAATTTGTTTTTAACCCCCGACGAAAAATTGACGGGGTGTGTGCCTGCGTGCGTGCATACGTGCGTGCGAGCGTGCTGCGCGCGAGGCGCAAATGTGTGTGTGTGTGTGTGTGTTTGTGTGTATATATATGTGGTTGTGTGTGTGTATGTGGAATCGTAATTTTCGAACGGATGAACTGATTTTGATTTTGTTTCATTTGTTTGAAAGGTGAATTGATCTGGAGTGTTCTTATATATATAAGATTATAGATTGATCAAAGATGGCCTATAAAATGTCGGATTAACATATTGTATGACAAACCCCCTCCATATAGGTATTAAATAAAAGGGTTTGAGTAGTAGAATAAAATACACTATGAAAAATGTCAAATCCAAAATGGCCGCCCCTATAAATATTTAACCAAAAATGTTCAAACGTAGAACAGTCAACAGCAGTTTCAATTTAATTTTGGGCTTATTACATTTTTGTAGGGGGTATGTAATTTTTTTAAGAAAAATAAAATTATATTTTTTTATTTCAAATACGATTTTATATTTGTGCTTGTACCTACTGTACTTACAAATTATTAATGAATATAAACTCGGCAGCGGGGAAACAATGGATGATGCTAGCAGGGGACTGAAGAGAGTGGCGTGGTCGGGCTCTCCTCTGGCGAGACTTCTCCTAACGAAAAGCCGGTGATAGGGATAGCCGGGAGCGCCGGGCTGTCGCCACGCCAAAGAAGTCACGAATTTTGATAGAAGTTGGATACGAAAATAAGATGTCATTTTCATTATTCCACACGTCGTTCACCCATATCAAAAAATGTTTAATATGACTTGCTAAGAAGATGGCTTTAGTTTACCTAACAGCCTTCGGCCAAAAGTGACTTGTCTCAGCAATTTTTCATATTACGGCTCTACCCGAAGATATCTTTTTAATGTCAAGTAACTTTAGTCATCCGTCAAAGTCAGTCAAAGTCACTGTCAATCAATAAAACGACAGTGTTTTACGCTTTATCGACCTATGAATTCTGCCGATACCACTCTAATCGAGGGTTTCAAACTCTATAAAGTCCAAGCAAGTTGTCCGTGACAAATCACTTGACACACAATAGTAGTCTTAAAAACGATACCATCAGGATCACTTCGCGGCTCTTCACTGCACAAATAAACACCAGATTTGTTCACTAAAAACCACTTGATATTAATTAAAAGCTTTTGAATAGGCTTGTTGTACTAGGTCAGAGATTGGCAGATTTTTAAAAAAGGATTGAGAAATAACGGT
This sequence comes from Marasmia exigua, assembly GCA_019059595.1. Lineage (NCBI taxonomy): Eukaryota > Metazoa > Arthropoda > Insecta > Lepidoptera > Crambidae > Marasmia > Marasmia exigua. The sequence continues at coordinate 16,566,438 of CM032478.1, read as the reverse complement.
TAAAAGGAGCTATGTACAACATTTCAGCTTGAAACCTTATGTATTACTTTTGTTATGAGCCCTCAAACGCAAAGGTAGACAAGTAATTTTTAAGTCTTAAATTTACGAAGTATTTATATAGCAATCGACATCTTATTCAATTTATAGCAACTTTTGTTAAGAAACTATTTTCATAAACGCACTATTTTATATAGCTATCGAAAAAAACTACCTTCTGATGCGCCAAACTAGTGAGGGCTGACGTCACGCCTCGCGTCGCTGTTTGTATGGAGCGTTTTGGCAAGTTTATTTTAAGTGATTTTCAAATTGTTCTAACTCGAAGAGTTTCCAAGCTAACAAATCCATTCTTTCACCAATGTTTTCACTTTTAAGAGGTGAGCCCACGCGGAGTATTTGACTACTACTACCAGAACCCAAAAGCAAGTATTTAACGTGACAACTCATGTTAAGAATGTTTTAAGGAAAGCTCCTATCACTTCATTGTAGTCATAGTCGAGTACACACTACCTCAATATACAAGATCTCGCATTATACCTTATTCTGTGATTAAAAGACTTATAGAGTGAGCGTACCCACTGCTGTAGACTGTCTTGCTCAGCATACGACTCCGCGGGGGACGACATAATACCAGGGTCATGGCCTATAGGAAGTCTTCCTTAAGTCGTGTCATTAGCTGAGTGAGCTCCTTTTTCTTATCTGTATTATCTATGTTGTCCTGGTAGGCCGTAAAGCGTTGAATGCAGATAGGGGTAAAGTGGCGAGCGCGATTAGCTGTACGGTCTAGTCCCGGCTGTGGGGTTTCCAACCGCGATTGCGCGGAGATAAACACATACCACCTTGATCCCTACATGTAGCAAGGTGACGGTCATAACGATGTTCCTTGAACAAAAAGACTGCCTTGCTGGCGCAGTGGTTAGTTAGTCACACTTTAAAGCGTCGGGTGCGCAAGAGCCGTTCAATCCCCGAGTCAGGCCAAAAGTTTGTACCTGAGTTTTCGGTAAGAAGTCTTGTATACCCGTCTCTCGGATAGCACGCTAACCCGTTGGTCCTGCATCTGATCCCTCTCCAGTAGTGTCACACTGGTGTCCCATAGGAATATGAGGGTAAGGGAATAGAGAGTGCACTCGTAGTTTGCGCAAACACTTGAGCACTATAATATATCCTGCGCATGTCGTTGATCGTTAAGATTGGCTGCCGTAGGATATTATTACTCCATAACATTTACATATCCATAGCTATTTAAGATATTTATTTAAGATATTAAGACAGTCCGTGTCAAAGATCGCGGGCTCGGTCCCTTATTCTAGACAAACATTCCTGTGATGAACACGTGTTTGTTAAGTGTCTCGGTGTAATATGTATTAAAGTGTATATTTGTAATTCATCTGTTGTCTGATATCCGTAACACAAGTTGTACGGGCGGGAAGCAATGGTTGTAAGGCACCGCGTCCCGGCGAACAGATTATAAGGAAAGGAAGGGAACCTAACTCTCTAGTGAGCTTAGAGCCCTGCCTCTCCATGGGAATAAATACATAATTGATAAGGTGATGGAAGCTTGCTCCCGGGTCGCCCAGGGTAGCAAGCGGGAAGAGTCAGGACGGTAGGTAGGAGGGGGACCGCTGCCAGTCGAGCAGGCTCACTCGACTGATCATAGTGACGGCTAAAGGTGCCTTGACCGCAGCAAGAAATGAGACCCTACACAGACAGTTGAAATCAGTTTATTGGTAAAATGTTAGTGGTTTATAAACCATATACATGGTGTATATATACATGGTTTACATTATAGATACAAAGAAAGGTATTTGTTGGTGTGTCGTCGGTGTAGAGTGCCGACGGTGCAAGAAGATGGTCCATCGGTCAGGCGCGCTGAATATAAGTCGCTGCTGAGTTGCAATGTAAGAGTAGCTCGTACACAAGTGCTTAAGCTTCGAGTATTTAGTACAAAATTCGGTCAATGCTAGAGATGTATGAATAATTTATTTATTTTGTACGAAAGAATTGCAGTTCCATTGCACACCGTCTGCTCAGAATATTGGATTACGCAATAACAACACATATCTCAAGGGTCCTCTATACACGGACCTTACGTTAATCTATGTATTGGTTCAAGTCACAGTTCAAGTAATATTCTGACACAACTCGTGACGAATTCACGGTAGGGTGTATGTACATGCATTGGTAGGAAACAAATTGCAAAAGCCGCTTGACAAGTCCTGGCATACTGGTTATTACAGTCAGATGCTATCAAACTATTTAAGGCCCTTAATTAGGCTTTACTGTTGACATTCCTAGCACAATAACGTCAACAGAGACCAATAGTGTACAAGTGCTTATGTAGCAGGTAATTAGGTATATTTTTTTCTAGCATGCAATTTTGCTGTTCGTCGACTTTATCGGGGCTTTCTCAGTGTTGCTGTAGTACTTATGTGAGAGTTAGATAGGTGCTACCATTTTATAGTCATATACGTGTTATGAGTGATGTTAGTTTAGCAAATAAAAACGTGTGCTTTTAAAACCGGAGGGCGTTGAAACTAAAATAAATAGTGTTAACTGAAAAACTATATAAAGTACGTCAAATAAAGTAAGTGTCTACTATAAGGGTTCAAAAGTTACAACACTACAGTTTTTTTTAAATTAAATTATTATTATATTTGAATAGCTACAACCTAAAGTTTCTAAATCTGTAATTCGTTTTCCATCGACTATCACCTCACAGATTTCTCTTTTCTGTCGCTACGCTCTTGCCAGAGCGGTCGTGGTCACGTTGAGGCGTCCTTGTTGGTGTTAGTGGCGGACACAGCTTTCCTCATGATCTCTCGCTATCTCCCTCTGTTTAAAGACTGTCTGGCACAATCTGACACGGGGTTTCCTATTACGGACTTAACTTGATCAGTCCAGCCTATCGGTGATCTGCTCCGTGATCTCGATCCCTCTATCCTCCCCTGAACGACAAGCCGCTCTATCGAGTCGTTATCATGCCTACAGACATGTCCAAAATACTGCAGTATGCGCCTCTGTACTATGGTTGATAGTCGCTTTGTGATGCCGAGTTCCTGCAGTACGGACACGTCAACAGATTTATAATTTGAAGATTTTGAATATGAATTATTGAAGAAATTCTCCCAATGACAACAACCTGGCGTACAGATTTCTGTATAAAAAATGCCAGTTTTTTTTATTCAACATGAAACGTAGCCCTAAGCCGTAAACAGTGGAAGGAGAGAAACGATAACAAGTGTACCGGACAAGATGATAAGGTAATCCTTGAGAGATCGTCAAATCTTTTTGATGTTAGATCATTCGTTTCAAACGTTTTTTTGAGAGGTGTTTCGGTTGTATTTTTAGGTATGTTGAATTTCCACCCTGAAACTCAATTCCCCAAAATGTAGGTTAAAAAATCTGACATCCAATATCAAATAAAGGCATTCCATTACGTAGTCCAAAGTTTACATTGAAAAGCGTTGGGTATCCGCCGTGAATAAATGTGAAACGGTCGTTATTAGTGATGAGTCTCGAATCATTTAACTAAAGTGACTCAAGTGACAACAGAAAAAATGTTGACATGCACTAATCGGCGCATCGGATTCATCATCATCATCAGCCCAGCCTCAATCACATGCGGGGTAGTTGCAATACTCACCACGCTTGGCACACGGGTTGGCGAAGGTTTTGATATAAATCATCGGATTACTATTCATCATTTCAGCCAATAGACATCCACACTGGACATAGGCCTCCCCCAATGTTCTCCATACAGATCGGTCCCGTGCCTCCCGAGTTTTGGTTTGCCTGTCGATTACTATTATACAAGTGTAAACATTTATGTCCAAACGACATTTATGTTCAAAGTACATACACACACACACACCACATGCACACACACACAAAACCGCGAGCACACACACATACACACACACATACACGCACGCACACGCACACACACACGCGCGCGCACACACCCGTGCACATTTTTTTTCATTTAGTTTTATTTCATTTTTAAAACATCTGCACGCTATATTGTTCTTGAAGGTGCTTAAATTTTTATAAGCAGATTAAGGTAATTCAAATATATATTTTTCATACGTCATTTCAATAAAGCCGCTATAAAACATTGACTAACAATTTTTATTTTATGATAGATTGTAGTCCATCAAAGTGTGTAACGGAAAGTAATTCACACGCCGATTGTTTAAACGTCATTTGCTTTTTGAATCTATAATCACAGAATGCTTACAACAAAACCGACGAATCAGGGCAGCCTTTTGTTAGTTGACTATTGTACAATTCACTTCAATCAATGTTATCAGTAATATAGCTAAAATAACATATCAAATTGTATATTTACAAAAAGATAACACATTATTAAGCAAGTGCAAATGTGAATTGACTAAAAAACAAAGTTTTCCCAAAGTGACAACACTACCCGTAACGCATAACTGGATAAATCGAATACAGATCGCAGCTCGAGGAATGTTAATCGAAATAAGGGGAAACTGGTGCACATCACAATTTGGATTCCTAAAGTTATTGTTGCTGGGGTTATATTTTTCATGGGCGCTCCAAAAATTCGAATGCAATTATCTGATACGAAGTTTAAAATGAATCAAATTTACTGGCGTCAATGAGACCTTCGTATATTTTTTGGTTTACGCATTTCCCAACAATTACACACAGTGTTAAATGACGTAACCAAATAACTAAGTAGTAATATAATAGTAAGTCTTTAAAAGTCGTGTAAGTTACACTATTTGTAACTCAAGAACAACTAAACCTATTTGGCTGAAAATTTGTAGGAAGGCAGCTTAAATCACGGGACCATTTTAGTCAAAATAACAGGTTCCTATGGGATGAAAAAAACTAAACGACCCGCATCGCAGGCGAAAGTTAGTACTTGGTATAAAAGACACTGTCCAACTAATATTGATCAGCCAATAAAATCGCCTTTAACATTTTAAGTAAATTTTTTTTTGGATAATAACAAATTATGTATTTTTTTTTCATACGTCATTTCAAAAATGTAAGTAAGAAATTATTCATGTATATGAGATGTAGTTACCATGATGGGCCGTATGCTCTTCTGCCTAAAATATTTAAAAATATATCGAATTCAAATATCCAGAAAAATTCCACTGGTAGGTCACCGCTCATCCTTTGGGATGTAAGGTGCAACGAAGAAATGGTCATATAGATATTCATCCATACTATTAAAAACATAATATACCGTAGTTGTATGATTAAAATAAGATCAAGAGGTAATAAAAAATATAGTCTATTAAAATTGGATATTACGAGTAATATGCTGTTTATATTCACCGCGGTTGCTATTGTAAATTGAACAGTTTAGCAATATATAAAGAGGTTGTTATACTGTGGGTTTAGCCCAATAGTCGTTAATTATTATGTTATTCCGGTTGATCCTAGAGAGCTTAATTTAAGTGGAGTCCGATTTAGTTTAAGCTATAAATAACTATTGGGATCAGAGGTTTATCAAGGTACATCAAGAGGTTTGGAGGACCAGAAAGTCTACTACGAAACTGTCACGTAACTAACGAGAATATTTTACTTGTCGCATTCAAACAAGAGACAGCAAAAAAAATTGGTCGTAATTTTCATTTTGTTGTGATCGCCCTGCTTCCTAAACCTAATGTTAATTCTAGGGACTCAAGTGAACTACAATATACAATCACTGAGCCCCTCCATATCACCAATACTTTTACAACATGTGAAGCAAAAGGAAAGCCTACGTTGAAATTGTAACGGACGCAATGGCATGACATTACATTGGCACTTTTTCATGTTTGTGATTTATTTAGCTGATAGATTATATTTTCAAACCAAACAATAAATAGATGATGGAATAGGAAGACCTGTATTGTATCTTTTAAAACAGTTATATTTTTCTGAAATAGTTACATATATTTTTCAATCAAAAAAAAATATTAAAGTCATTATTTTAAATATTAAAAACTATTAATTTATAACTAACTAATGCAACTGATTGAAAAATCGTCATCATCATCATCATCATCAGCCCATTTAAGTCCCCACTGCTGGGGCACGGGCCTCCCTCAATCACATGAGGGGTAATTGCCATACTCACCACGCTTGGCAGACGGGTTGGCGAGGGTTTAGATATAAATGCAGAGTTTTCCTTCTCTGGGTGCTGATGATCATGCCAGCAGCTTTACCTTATCCGCCATGTTCTCAAAATATCATGAGCACCAGAATTGGGCTCTTGGACACCCGCGACACCAGTGTTATTAGTCATTTATCATTCCGCATATCCCAATAGTCAACGCTGCCAATCACAGGCCAAATTAGTCCTAGTTTCTATTATGAGTCAGATCTATTCAGGGACAGTTTGCATTTCAGGCACGTATCGCGCACGGCCCGGGAAAGGTCAATTTCCTTCAGGATTGGAGGACTTAAAGACTGGCGCTGTTACTGCCAGAGAACGTCTGTCAGCAGAGCAATGTAGGAGAATATCTTGAGAAAATGTTTATTTCCTTGAATGAGAAATGCTGGCAATCTATTTTTGAAGTTTTATTCAAGTTGAGTTTTTTTGTGATAGGTGGCAGACGAGCGAGACGGATCACCTGATGGTAAGCGATTGCTGCCGCTCATGGACAACCACGATACCAGTGGAGTCACAAGTGTGCTGCCAACTTTTAAACCCCCCCCCTATATCAATGATTGCGCCTCAGGTACCCTCACTCACGCAGCGAAACACAGCACAATGCTGCTTCATATTTTAACATTACACTAATGGACTGTACACTTCTTAAAGTCTTCAGTATAAATTTTATGTAAGTTAAAAGAAGTGGTTGTGAATTTATGTAAAATATTTCTTTAATTTACTGTAATTTGGACTTCATGACCAAAACACCTTGATATTAATCGACGACCCGCTTAGCACAGTGGTTTGAGCGCCCATTCAGTCGCTAGGGGTGGGTTCAATTCCCACATCAATACAAATGTTTGTTGATTTGTGTTAGATTTGGGTATTTGTGGTTCCTGGTTTCTAAAGTAAGTACAAGGAAAAACCTTAGTATGGGATCAGGACAATGTATGTGACGTTTTCTAAATCAATTTATTATTATTTATAATCTTAAATTATATTAAGGGATTAGATTTCTAATTAGAATCCCAAAAAACAATATTATATTCCCTCCTCAATGTTGGCGTAAAGATACTACTATCATAAATATTGCGACTGCTCCTTACTAAATCACCATCTGGTGACTCTCTTCATTCGTCTACAGAAAAATTGGGAAGTTAAATTGATTTAGAATCGCTACTTTACGATTTCATACGGACGGACGCGGTATCGTGGAATCAATCGCGCGTTTCACTTATTCCAACAATTTTTCGTTATGTTATGTTTCGTTTTTCCTAATACCACCTTCTCCTTTCTACCACCGGACATTGCGGAAGACGACAGGAATCCACCCTTGCACTGTGGAAGTTCCACCAGCTCGTACTAAGCGTTTCGCTTCTTCTTTCTTGGTACGAACTGCTAAGGAATAGAACAACTTGTCGGTTTCTGTATTCCCAGAGAGCTACAATTTGGGTGTCTTTGAGTCGAGAGTGAATAGGCTTCTTCTGGGTAAGCGCGCTACATCTTAGACCTTATTGTCACTTTCCATCAGGTGAAATGAGGTCAAGTGCAAACCCATAAATATAAAAAAAATGTAAAATAACAAAATCGTAAGAAATAAGACTAAAGGAAATAGAGGTAAATAGAGCCAATCTACAACACCCTGATAGACGAGGCAAGGAAAACGGAATAGACGACGCCTATTTACTAGATGAAGATATAAACAGAAACGGTAAGACCTGGTAAAGCTGGCAGAGGACCGTTGCGAGTGGCGAACACAGTGGGAGGCACCCTGATCATGATTCAGGCTAATGATGAAAGGAGGCCTACTAACACCTAGACGGTTGGAAATGCGAAGAAAAACAAACCTTAAAAGTTAAAGCCAAATAATTCCTAATTATTGCACGCTATTTTTCTAATATTCCCAAAAAATACATATTTCCCAAACACTAAAATCCCTCGCAGTAATTTGTCTCTCCACGCTTAAACCGTATTCGGACTAATCTGAAAAACTTCAGAACGTTTATGTTCCGGATTTTTACCATGTAAAGAACGGCTTATTAGTAAAATTCTGGGGAAACTGGGCGACAAATTAATTTTTGCGCTAGTTAATTTCCATGAGGGAAGCAACTTACGACCTAAAAAAGGTAAAATAAGCGTATATGCAAACCACGTAAGCCTTCTTATTGTGTGATTTATTGTTAAGAACAGACGGTTAGTGGTATCTATTATGATTTTTAAAACACTATCTCTTTTTTATGATGGTAGTTTTCCTATGTTAAGAGAAGTCAAAAAGTCACTAGGTCTTATGCCTACTTACGATTTGTTATGTTAATCAAATATCTTGTTTCATTATTTACGGTAAGTGTAAACAAAAAAAATAGCTTAATTATTCAACATGCATGCGCGAGTTGAACACTCGACAGGCGAGCTCGTACGCTAACTCGCACTGCCCACTATGTTGTTACGTACTAATCGAAAACCATTTTTCATTCTTCTCTCGAAAGGTAATCTTACTCTCTAGCTTTTCATGCTTAAGTAAAATTTTGCGTAAACAAAGTGTAGCCCAAATGAATCGTTGCGTTATAAAAAATAAAAACCGGCCAAGTGCGAGTCAGACTCGCTCATGAAGGGATCCGTAGCAGCAAGTCAGCAAGTAAGATATGAAAGGTAAATTGCGATTTACGGTTTATAACGTATTAAAAAAAACTACTTACTAGATCTAGTCCAAACCTATTTTCGTTGTTACTTTTGATGGTAATGTATATCATATATTTTTTTAGTTATAATTATTATAGAAGTTAGAGAGGGCGGGGACACATTGCTTCAGAGACGCTCCCATCTCTTGTGCAAAGTATTATGTTTAGAAAAAAATACCTTTTATAAACCTTCACATCATTTTGAAAGACCTATCTATAGATACCCTACACTTAGTTTCATTTCTACGTATTTTTTGGGGACCCCAAAAAAAAAAATTTTTCCTCTATTTTTGTGTAAAAATCGTAATGCGGTTTACAAAATACATCTTTTTACCAAGTTCCAATAGTATAGTTTTTATAGTTTTGGAAAAAAGTGGCTGTGACATACGGTTGGACGGACGGACAGACGGACAGACATGATGAAGCTATAAGCGTCCGTTTTTTGCCATTTGGCTACGAAACCCTAAAAACGAAGAATAAACGAGGAAAATAATTAAAAACAAAAAGCGTCTGCTTTTGTATTCGGGGCGCTTAGCGTTTTGTCCACAAATTGTAAAGATGTCCGCTCAACATAGGATGCTGTACACTCCATTCGAGTTTCGGATTTAGTTAATTTAATTTAAGATAAGCTTAAGTTGGTTTTTAATTTTGGATGAGAAATTAACGTTAGGGGATTTGGTTTAGGTTACATAAAATGTCCACCTTAATATAAATCGCGATTCAAAGTTATTATCGTACTAAAGCGCATGTCATCCCGTTCCAACACGCAATGTTAAAAGAAGCTGGCACTAGTGGTTTTGTTCCCGGACTATCCTACGTTAGCGATTTATAACTAGGGGGTGTAAGTTTAACAAGGTCATTTTGCTTATGAAATAAACAATGAACGTATCCGACATTTCATTGCGATACGGAAAAATGTTTTTTTTTTTATTATTTTTAGCTTTATCCAACTAAATCCAAATAATTTTTACCAATCATGAAAATATTGAATTTTTTGAAATTAAATAACTAGAGTTCTGTTGTGTAATAAAACAAAATGTCTAGTTTAAAAAAACATATAAAATATTACTTAATACATAAATCAAAATTATTATAAATAAAATATTGATTTGTGCCATCGCTATGTGGCGCGACCAACGAAGTTCTTCCAGCACTTCTCATCTCAGTTTCTCTGCCTCATCCTGGTTAAGGCAGCTGTTGTCCAATCTCAGAGCACTGAAGGCTACCGATGTTGTCTCGGGGTCACCAAATGTACCGAGTGACCAGGGTTATAAATAATACTTCCATTTGTGTGTAAGTAGTTGAATCCATAGATAGTGCAGCCTTATATACTACCTAAATGTCATAGGCCTTATCTAATGCGTAGTTGGGAATGCGTGCGCGCGCGAAGGTGCGCACTCGCCGGCTCTAATCATTCAACCACACTATCGGCACACTAACTTTTTTAAGACCTACCCTCCAAACTGTGCCAATTGTTATTTATGAAAGCATGAGGCATGGTGTATATTTTAAGAATATAATTATGTTAGGTGATTGCACATGAAGAGTGTAGCTGCGAGTACCGCCGACGAGATAAATGTCGTCGTCATCGTCGTCAGCCCATTAAGTCCCCACTGCTGGGGCACGGGCCTCCCTCAATCACATGAGGGGTAATTGCCATACTCACCACGCTTGGCAGACGGGTTAGCGAGGGTTTTGATATAAATGCAGAGTTTTCCTTCTCTGGGTGCTGATGATCATGCCAGCAGCTTTACCTTAGTCGCCTTTTACGACACCTCGGTAAGAGTGAGGGTGGCCTATTCTACTCTGCCGGGGACCACATGGCTATAAATAAATACGGAGATAAATGTACAATTGTATAATATAATAATTTGTACCTCATTTTAAGTGAAATGTAATTTTTCTTATGAGAATAAATGTCTTTAAACCTGAACCTAAATTGTGACCTACCGCTGCCCGATCAGATAGCATCAGACAGCTCCTATCTAGACTAGATAAAATTGATAGCTGTAGATATTATCCACGCGATAAATCATTTCTATAGATACTATTCGCATTCAATTTAAATTCATCTATTTTGTTCTCTCTCCTTTTCTACTTTAAAAGCAAAAGAAGCAAACAGTTGTAAAAAATGTGGCCAAAAGCAATAGGGAAATTGTCCAGAAGTTTCGTGATAAAAACTTGCAAGGCAAATTTTAACGAGCGGCTCTTAGACATTGGCTAGACTGAGTGGGGCGACACGGAACGGGGAAAAGAAGCAAAAGTTGCTCCCATTCACAGCTAAAAATATAATTCTAATTAGAAGCTTGAAAAGTGAGCTAAAAGCCAGCTAGCTTGTCTAATGTTGCTAGGAAAACCTATTCAATTAAAAAATGTAAGGCTCTCTATTTTTAGAATATTTTTCCTTTTTATCCGATTAGAATAATGTCGAGAAAAATGTGGGCGTGTTGTAGAATTTTAATTTAGGCATTTTTGTATTGAATTTAGTTCTTTAAAAATGCTGGGATTAACAGGACTTTGATAATTGACACCTTAATTAAATTGAAATTATATTTTTTAGAAACTTATAATGCCCTCTAGACCGATATTTCGGTCATGGCGGCCAATCTCAGCGATCAGCCATCAACGCAGGATATATTTTAGTGCACAAGTATTTGCGCAGACACTGCTCATTATAATAGATGGTTTAAAATATTTACCAGTGTTATTATATAGGTAATATTTGCTTGTAAACCCATAACAGGACAAGATGGTGGTTTGGCAGAAAACCCATTATTATTCTTTTTGACAAAAACGCACTCACAATTGGAAGTTTCAACCGTCTATTGAACAAACTATCAACATCCAACACGAAAGAACACAAAGGAAACGCGGCAGGTTCGGCATAGCGATGATTATTCTACATTCGTCTGCATTTGTTCACTGCGCGATCCCACTGTCCGTTCTGGTATCACACTATCAAGTCCCATCACAAAATCAAAGCAGACACCATTTTTTACTAAAAAAACTTTTTATTTTTGTATTGGCTGCTATTGCGTTTGCTTATGCCAAACACATTTTTTTAACTCTGCCAATGTCGATTGATTAATGAGACACGTTTTAAAAGAAAAATTGACCGGTATGGATGAGATTGAATTCTTCAGGATATTATTTTAATTTGAGTTCTTACACCACCTAAAACAGAAAGATACAACAAAACGTATAAACAAACACATAGACGGCACAAAATGTTAAGTGGGAGTTTCTTTCTACTAAAAAAACACACACCGATAGAGGTATTCGGTGTGTGCGATTCCCGCGTGTCTCCAGTCTAAACGTCAAACTGACAGCTCGCTAAAATCAAAGTAAATGGCAATGGAATAACCAAAAAGTAGCAATCCATCGCTATGCCGACTCTGCCCAAGGAAGTTCCTTGACGTTTCCAAATATGATAGAGAGCGCTACTGTGCTGACTCTCCGACATAGATGATTTTTTTCTACTTATATTTTTATATCACTAGATCACGAGTACGAGACAAAAGTGCTGTTCACAGTGCATTTGCAAAGAGAAAATCACTTTGCAATGAAACTACCGGCGCGAGAGAGATAGCACCAGTGAACCGCGAAATTAGTTCCAAGTTTTCTTAGACGAGCAACTACCGTATGAAATGTAAACTGGGTTGGCCATTTGAATTTCCAGCTATTTGGAAAATTAAGAAAAAGCGTGGTTTACTCGTAGCCCAGATTTATCCATGGCAGATTTCAGGCACAGTATAAACATATCAATTCTGCATCCCAGAGGAATCGATGAATGAATGAATGCTGATACCTTTCACCGTCAATCTATCGATTGATTATTATCATCATTTAAGCCATAGATAAAGATTGTATACTGTCGAATATATTTCTTATTTTTTATGTGATATGTGGCAGACGAGCAAACGAATCACCCGATGGTAAGCGATTGCCGCCGCCCACGGACACCCGCGACACCAGTGGGGTCACAAATGCGCTGCCAACCTTTACACCCCCCTTTCCCCGGATTCGGCCTCCGGTACCCCTAACTCACGTAGCGAAACACAGCACAGTGTCTTCACGCCAGTTTTCTGTGAGGCCGTGGTGTCACTTCAGTCTATATGGCCTAGTTTCCCCCAATATCTTTCCGATGGGCTGGTTGGACGCGACCTGCATCTAGAAGGCGTTAAGAAGTCTCACGTTAAGCTGTAGGCCTTGCACACTATCTCTATCCAGTTCATAATAAAGGTACCTAAGGGAATAAAAACACAGTTATTGAGCCTAATGAAATACAACAGTATTCTTGGTAGACGTTGAGTTAGCTAAAATAACGATATAGAACATTAAAATATCCTCCAACCGATTACGGTTACGCAGGATATATTATAGTGCTCAAGTGTGTGCGCAAACACAAGTGCACTCTCTATTAGTAGACTGATCGAAGCAGAGTTTTGTTAAAGTTGTCTTATCTCAGACTATTTAACGGGGCCAGGTAAGCTACTAGTACGGTCAGCATCAAAAGTAGCTTAGCTTAGCTTAGCTACCATGTCGAAGTAAATTTTTTTACGAACCCCTTGGAAACTGTTACTTTGACATGGTACTAAAGTGTTAAGCTACTTTTGATGCTGACCATACCTACAGACAAACACAAAATTATTACAATCTGTCGAAATTCCTTAATTGTAATTGAACCAAACATGTTTTCCATGAAGGAAATAAGAATCTATAGTAGATATTTGACAGCTCCGCAAACATTAAATTGTGTAATACCTATAATAAATGCGAAGGCGACTAATCTTAACGATCAGGCACTCACCCAGGATATATTATAGTGCTCAAGTGTGTGCGCAAACACAAGTGCACTCTCTATTCCCTTACACTCATATTCCGATGGGACACCAGGGATCGAGCCCTATACATTATAATTACTGGTAAGTTAAACCACTGAATTTTTTTATATTGTGTTCAGAAGCGGACGACGTAAATGTGCAAAGTTTGATTTGAGAGGAGAATAAAGTAAATTGTATTCTTCTAGTGATGATGAATTTTTGATTCAATCACTTATGTTGAAGTGAGCTAGTCCCATTTTCAGAATCGTAATCTTGACAAAAGTTAAAGCCATCAAAAATTCAACTTGTGAAAAAAACCAAGTGTCTCAAAATTCAGTTCTTCTACCGGGAAAAATGGTGAGATCCATATAATAAAAGGACTGTTAGTAAAAATATTGACTTAATTGGTTTTCGCATAGGAACCAAAATGTATGTAACAAAGTACTAGACTTACGGCTGCACTCAGAGACGTCATTTAAGCTAATGTTCATTAACTTTAGCAGCGGTAGTCTTTATGCGTATTAAAATAAGTGTCAATATTTTTTCTTAAGTAGCCAACTAAGTTGATCAACGACTCTGAATGTGGCAGTTAGTATTATATGGATTTCACAAGTCGTGCAGACACGTGCGCTGTCTGTTCCTTTACCTTCGTATTTCAAGGACAAACCTGTGTAACACTACCGTAGATGTATCGTGAGTAACAGACAATTTCTTACAAATTGGCCTAGCCTAGGGATCTTTATAAATATAAATAAATATAAATATATTTCACAACATCACATACATTGATCTGATTCCGAGATAGGTAGCTCAAGCATCTGTGTTACGGATATCAGAATCAATAGTGGGATTACAAATAAATACATACTTATACTGTAAATACATACTAACTACTTTTTTGTTTTTACTACGAATTGCTAGGGTCTGTTTGACTCGTGCGGTTCTATTCGCGTACCTCTCTTTTATCTATCTTTTATTTATTTTTTAATAGCATAAGTAGCATTAATTTTTAATTAAATAACCTAAGTAGCGTTAAGTCTTTTTTCTGCATTTGTATGTTTTGTTTACCTATAAGTGATTGTGCATTATACCATGTCAGTTAGAATGTTTTTTATGTATGTATTAAATGTAACAATCGTTGGTGAACTAAATAAATAAATAAATAAACTACCACTGTTCCAAACAAGTCGTCAAAACCGAGATCCCAAGCGCAGCCGAAATAATCAACTACCAGACCTACATAACTCCCGAGTAGGTACTATGATATTTCGTGGCGCTCTTTAGGGTTACGATGTCCACGGAGAACGCTTATATTTCCACCATATGCCCAGATGGACGAGCATAGAAAGTGATTTTAGCATTTTATTATTTCGACACCACATTAAACATAAGTTCATAAAAGGTGACACCCATCATGAGCGACTATGGAACTCTTGAGCATGGGCTGACATGCAAATGGCTGTTTTTTTTTCATACTTAGGGCTTTATTCAAACCTTTGTCAGCTAAAACGGTGTTATAGAGCAGTTATGACTGTTTGAGTCAAAAAAGAAATACAAGACTTTCCAAATTTATTCATTTTATTTTATTTATTTATTTGACATTGGCCGATTTCACTGCGTCTCTGACGTCCAACACTACTAGCCATAAACCAACATTTATGAATAAGATTCTTTACCTCAACAAATCATAAAACAACATCACAAGAGAACTTGTATATCATCTTCACACCATTAAGAGTACATTTATCTCACGATATCATATTACACTTACCTGTACTTGCCAAAGAATTTAACTCATACGCCTTTCGCTGTAATCGAAAATTCCATCTCAGTCTTCAAACAATTTGTTATGACTCACGAGCTATTACAATTTCTCTTTTCCATCCTGCTGATTCAAAAGCGAACAGGAAGTACGTATTCATTTCTCGGGTCGACGCTGCACGATATTTTAGGAAGAAAAATTGTGCGAAGGTCTGACGCGACGCGAGTAGCCGAGCACTATTACTCAAGGTGTCATCTCGTTTCGGGCGAAGAAACCGAGTGATGCTTGTTTTCCTGCTCCTTGAGAGGTCCAAGTTACGGGCAGATGTAGTAACTCTTAACTTAGCTATGTATTGTTTTAAACTTTTATGGAATTTAACATTGTTTCCTAAATACATAAATTCACACACACACACACACACACCACACACACACACACACACACACACACACACACACACACACACACACAAACCATTGAATGTAATAAATAAGCTGTATAATTAAGGTAAAATTATGTAAAACCTTAAATTTTTATTTTTTGTATTTAAGTCTGAAACGTCTGTCACTGAGGCGGGCGCTGGTGACTGCGACACAGTCTACGACTAATGCGGTCATAAAATAATGTTACTGGTTTCAATAATTTTTTTTTTTTATTTATTTATTGTACTATAATTGCCTGAGAATAAGCTTGTTCTGATGTACTAATTAGGGATTAAACAATTAAGTATTTTCAAAATGTATTCACAAGAAAAACCTGTTATTGGCCTTATGTTATGTAATTTGCACTGAACCTGTATTTACTGTAAACGCTGTTGGTTTTTTAAATAAATAAATAATTGTAATTTATTTATTTAAAAAACCAACAGCGAGACATTTACGAGATTTCTACTATAATAATAATAATTCTCACAATTCTATGAGATATACATTGACCAGATTCCATACTAAGTAGCTTAAGCACTTATGTTACAGATATCAGACAACAGAGGAAAACAAATATATACTTAAATACATATATTACACCCAGACACTGAACAAACAGAAGTGTTAATCGCACGAATGTTTGTCCAGGGTGGGGATCGAACCCACGACCTTTGGCGTAAGAGGCAGGGTCACTACCAATTGCGCCATCCGGTTAGTCTACGTACTATGTACGTTCCTCCGAACCCTCATGTGGCGATTGTCCACCGAAGAACGTAGTGCCTTCCATGTGCTAGGTGTACGTTTGAAGCGGAACATGGTTTAGATTTTTTCAAATCTACATACGTGCCTATTGCTACCATTAGCTTGGCGGTGAGGGAAAAATATCGTGAGGATTTCCAATAGTTTATCAAATCCACAATTGTTGGGATAATAACTATCTTGAGGCGTTAGAGAGTATTGAGAGATCGACGACGAGCTTGTGGGTAAGAGGCTACAAAGCCTTGAACACCGACGCAAGGTAGCAAGCTTATCGATCTTCTATCGAATACATTTTGGAGAGTGCGCCTCGGAACTGTACAATGCCATTGGAGTATCTCCGTTCTTCCACTACTCCACCAGGCAGACCCTCAATCGACACTGGTACATGGTAGAAATACCAAAAGTCCGCACAAAGAGGTTTGAATCCTGTTTCCTTATTCGTACTGCAAAACAGTGGAATCAGATGCCTGAGGAGGTGTTCCCTAGAGGCTACAATTTGAGGGTTTTCAAAGCGCGAGTGTATAGGTATCTTCTAGGTAATCGTGCTACATCTTAGACCATATTATCACTTACCATCAGGTGAAATATGGCCAAACGCTTACCTATCTACAGTAAAAAAAAAAACTACTGAACGTGTAACCATGATCCAGATGTTCTGATTCCCCATGTCTAAAGTTACGAAGGCCATACGGCAGTTACTTCTTTGTACTCGTAAATACCAGACTTTTCGAATCCTGGATTATAGAGCAAGCTTATCCCGGGCTCTGAAGCGACACATTTGGATTAAACTAGAAATTAAAGGGAGATTTTGTACTCAATGTCATATTTGTACTTCCTTTATGATCTTAATCCCGTGTAGACACGGGATACGCCTATAGAGTGTATATGAGGCCAGAAGTAGATGTTATGACATCATAATATCACAGACAGCGAATAAGTACCATGCTTGCATTTCTGAATTTCAACTCAAGGCAGGAATCAGTAGGGAATTCTTCATGTACGTGCAATAGTATACACATAATAAATAAAATCATATTAATAAGAATTCAACCTCTTGTTACTTATACCAGCACAAATAACCACAGACCCGAGCATCTTCAGAATTGTTGGTGCAATTATATAAATTAACTGCCGGAAATGTTAAGTGTAACGAATATAGAACCTTATTGTTTTAGCAGTTCGTAAATAACGGTAATGTGAAGTTGTCTATCTTGAGTCACAGTGAACTGCTAATTTTAGGATAACTTTAAGAAGAAAGTGCCAGACCTCCCACTAGTGAGACCGACGATCTTGTGAAGGTCACGGGAATCCTTTACATGCGAACGGCACAGGACCGATCTGTGTGGAAAACATTGGTGGAGGCCTATGTCCAGCAGTGAGTGTCTATTGGAAGAAATTATGACAATAATGATTAGGAAAGTTTGGGGCAGCAAGGCAATGACTTATTTTGGTACAGGAGTGGTAAGCCTCAGATATTAGATACTTTATAACACATAATATTGGGAATCAATAATATCTAATAATAATAGCTCGCTTGTGCCTCCCACCGGTGTCGCAGGGGTCCATGGGCGGCGGCAGTCGCTTACCATCAGGTGATCCGTCTACTCGTCTGCCACCTATCACATAAAAAAAAATCTGAGCATGAAGTCAGTAAAAGAATTTTAATCCAATTAATGTCTTAATTAATATCTTTCGATTAACGAATGATCTCATAAAATGCTCTCGCTAAATGTTTAGATACATGGGATTTATATTATAACGAAAAATTCATTCTAATTATTATACAACATAATGTTTTCCAATCATTATTTTGTGGTATCTCTGGTTTATTATTTTGTATATGAGTACGTCCAACATACTTCGTAGTCGACAACTCTAATTTACTTATTTACATACTATTTATTTATTCATTTATATACTACTATTGAGGCACCAGAACTGACAGCCGTTGCAGCCGTAAAGTCCTTGAGTGCAGACCGCGACTCGGTAAGCGTAGTGTTGGACGCCCTGCGACAAGATAGGATGATGACATTCGAAGGCTGGCTGGTGTGGGCTGGATGAGAGTGGCCGAAAATCGGGAGCAGTGGCGTGCTTTAGGGGAGACCTATGTCCAGCAGTGGACGAGTGTGGGTTGCTGATGATGATTGAGACACCACGGTTGATAGAAGTCCATCATGGGGCGTGCCCCAAGTGCTAGCGAATACGTCCCCGTCGTACGCCCTGGACCCCATCCTGACCCCGGTAACGCAGGTGGCAGGTGGGTGACCGAATTTCGTGTAGCAATACTTGGTGGCTTTTACTGTAATGATGTGACAATGCGTCCCACGCGAAACTCTCGCTCGGGGCGCCCATTTCAGGGTACCCCGGCGAGCTCGAACTCCCTCCACGATGAGGCGCGCGCTTCTCAGGGCGACCTCATCGACGACCCGGCTTTCGCATCGGACACCGATGCTCGACATCGACAATGACGACTTGGCTTCAGCGGTGTCGGCCCATTCCGGCATCGCTGAAAACGACCATTGCTCTCGCCTAACGGATTCTGATTCCGCATGCGAGTCGGTCTCTGATGTTTCAGGGGCAGCGGTGCCAGTCCCTTCTGGTGCCGCTACCAACGACTTTGGCAATCCAAAAGGATCCCGCACCCGCAAAGGTGCGCCTGTGGCCGCGACCCCCCGCTCGGGGTCTCGCTGTGCTCTCCTGGGCTTCGCCGCCTCGGGGAGCAAATTCTTCGTCAAGGGAGATCTCGACCTGTTGGACGACGATACCCTCACTGAGGTATCGGAGTCCGAGACAGGTCGAGACCAATTCCTGCGCAATGCGCGCAAACGCGCTGCGGAGTCCGGGTCGCACTCGGACTCCAGTGGGAGGTCGATGTCGATCGCCACCGGTAGGTCCGCTGGGTCGAAGCATGGCCGCGGACGCCCAATCGCAACGGGCGCCGCAAAAGAGATAAAGGCGGCAAGAGCCCGTCTGGCGGCCGCCAAGAAGGCAGACGACGAGGCCAACCTCAGCGCCCACATCGAGGCGATGAAGGAGAAAGCGCGACAAAATCGCGCGAAGGTTGGCTACGTGGTGTCGAGTTTCCTCGACTACTCGGACATGCCTGTAGCCGATCTGAAGCAGCAGGCGATGGAGGATGCGGAGCACATCGCCCACATCGCCACGAAGAGCGGCCATCTAAAGGGCACGCTAGTGAAGGCCCTGAAGAGTAGGAGCTGCTCATTCTTAGCCATCACCGAGGAGATGGCCAAGAAATCATCCAGCGAGGAGGCGGCGGTGCTGCAGGCGACTGTTAGTCGCCTCAGTAAGGAGTTGGCCGCCGTGCGGGAGGAGCTCCGGCTCATAAATCAGTCAGAGTCCAGGCCCCCACCGTGGCGGCGAGAGCTGTCCTGCGACCCGATGCTGTCCCGCTGTTGGCCCTAAGTAGCACCTTTGTGTCCGGTGCAGCAAGCCGGGACACAAAGCCGCTGGCTGCACGGCGGAGCCCCACTGCACCGTTTGTGCCGAGAGTGGCCAGCCGGCGGGGCACCGCATGGGGGGTGGAAGGTGTAAACCTCCCCCTAAAAAAGGTAAATTGCCGTCAGTGCGTCCGGCGGCGGCGACACCTGCGTCCGCCGATGGGCCTGTTCCGGCGGCGCGAAAGGAGGGGGCGGCGATGGAGGAATGATGGTCTGACTCCCGACATCATTCCTCCAAATAAACGCCAACCACTGCCGCTCAGCTCAGGACATGGTCACCCAGGTCATGGCTGAGTGGCAAGTGGACGTTGGCGTGGTGGCGGAGCCGTATTACGTCTCCGCTAACTGGTTGGCGAGCTCTGACGGGCTCGCCGCTATCTTCGCCCGTCAGGGCTCACCGTTCTTCCCCCTCTCTCTGGTGGAGAGGGGGAATTGAAAAAAAATTTTTCGGCGTCTAATACTATCTTGTAATTTAATACAACATTCAATTACTCAACAGGGCTTAGGCGCCGACTTCAGTAAAACCTTTTCTCGAGTGAACTGTTATAAAACGTTATTTGAAGTGTATAGCGTTAAAAATATTTTTTTACACTTTTCAGTTCGTGGTTTCTGAAGGCGATTTTTTTCGCAGAATTTTTTTAAGCCTTTTAGTGTCCCATTTTTGACAGCCCTCCCTTCCCTCTCCCTTCCCCCTTCTACCCTCGCCAAATAACTAAAAAACTAACTGTGAGTACAGTATTGAAAGAGTTATCCTCTAACTCCTTACCGTTGAGGAGTTGACCTTTCATCATCAGCAGAGCCAAAAAATCAATGCAATCAGGCGTAAATACTGAGACAGTTTTGAAAATATAAAGCACTACGTGTCCCTATAAAATTTGAGAGTTCCTCTCAATTTTTCCAGGATCCCTTCATCAGATCCTGATATCCTGATCATGGTAGCAATTCGGGACTACCTACTTTCCAACTAAAAAAGAATCATCTACATCGGTTCATAAATGGCAAAGTAATTGGCGAACAAACATAAATAGTACCTCTTTTTTTTGAAATCGGTTAGAAATTGGTGCTAGACCAAATAGCTAAGGCTTAGCCGTGAAAAGAAGAAAAATATTTTCTTTTCATACACAGACCTTTTGCTGTTATTTAAGTGGCTACTGAAAATGTATCTTATTAACCTTTTGTATTTGCCCAGTGGGCAAGTTAATGATAAATTACAAGTCGTTAAACATTCGTAAATTAAAATGATTCAACATTCACAGTACTCAAATGGGCACTCAGTACGAAAATGTTGATACACTGCATGTCTCTAAAAGTTAAATTACTACACCAAAATCCTTTTAAAACACACCCGGATTATTGGCTTATACAGTTCGAACAATGGTACTTTCCATATTTTTAAAATTGAAATTGGTAAATTTAATCTGGGCTGGAATGGAACAAATAGGAACTTCATTCTTTTAGACTTTACATATAGCGGGATTACGTACTTACGGAAAAGTTGTTTAAGCCTTTATTTTATTTATGTGGCTAGTAAGTTTTCGTTCGTGAATTTGCACAAAAAAAGGACGGCGTAATGTTGGCATTTAATAAGTAATGAAACATAAAAAAGCAAGAAAAGTAAAGAAATAAATCGACACTAATAAGAATACAAATAACACTCATCATCATCATCATCATTTCAGCCAATAGACGTCCACTGCTGGACATAGGCCTCCCCCAATGTTCTACACACAGATCGGTCATGTGCCGCCCGCATCCAATGGATTCCCGCAACCTTCACTAGATCGTCGGTCCACCTTGTGAGGGGCCTGCCACGGCTTCAACTGCCCCATCGGCCGTCTGATCTACTCAATTGCCACTTGGGGCATGCAATTCTTTGGGCTATGTTTTTGACCTTGGTTCTCCTGCGCATCTCATCATTCCTGATACGATCACGTAGGGGGACTCCGAGCAAAGCCCTGTCCATCGACTCACCATCAGGTATTATGCCGTCTGCTTGGTTGTCCGCTATAAAGTAAAAAAAAAACTTATGTAACTCTAAGCAGGAAAGAATAAAAAGAGACTCGCGGCAGACTATTCATTTATTAATAATAAATGATATAATTAGTGATTAAACACTAAACCCTCTGCCGCGAGTCTTTTCGTTAAGTATAGTTTAGTGCACCGTCGCTCTCGTACACACACAACATGAAAATGGGTGTTAGTGAAAATCAATGAAACATCTCGTTAGGTATAAATGAAAAAATTACGGATAGATTTTATTTATAGTGTAACTAACGTAAAACTCCTGTGGCAGACAGAAAAGGTGACACAATACAGAAAATTTAAATGTTATCGGCCAAAAAACCGCGAACAGTAGGATGCAGGCAGACGTCTTGAGGGCCACGGTGGAGGACGTCGCGCATGTGCGGCTCCTGCTAACTGCTTGCGGCGGCGGACCAGGTCCGCCTAGGCCGCCACCCGGTGAGTCGGAAGAATCTTGAAGGGCAGTGATGTATTGCGTCAATCTCCGCACCCAAATCGCGGCGGCTCCAGCCTCACAGGCCGCGCGCGCAGCCTCCTCCTCAGCAGCAGCTAGTACTTCCAGTTCACGAGCGGCTATTTCGGCCGCCACTAGCCACGCTTGCTATTATATTAGCAAGGAGCGTACCCCCCACGTCCTCGACTACGGAGGAATGGGAGCCACGAACCTGCCACGAAATTCATTTAATTTTGAATTTGAAAATTTGCGCTGATGGCGCCTACATGTGGACCAAACGATGTGGCAGACAGAAAAGGTGACACTGGTAAAGGGGGTAAAATAAATATATTACCAAAATAAAATTATAGAAAAATTTACATGTTATCGGCCGAAAAGTCAGATGAAGAAAAGAGGCGTCAAAGAAATACTTTTTCTATTTATAACGGCGCCTAAGCGGCAAGGAGGTCTGTCCTCGACAACTCCCTCATTGAGTACGTGAAACGGTACGGCCAAGACCAAATGGAGGGGGACTTAAGTCTGCCTCATTGCTTAGCGGCTGTTCTGTGATCAGGGGATTGTTCGCCTGTAAGGGGTCTAAATAGTGTGGGTACTCAATAGAACTTTCTTTGTCATTTCTCAAGAAAATATAGTTTGTGGGTGAAAACACCTTATTTTATTTTCACCACAAATCTTTTAAATTGTACGCACAAATTCTAGGAAAACACCCATTAGTGGCTTTAGTACGGACATAATGAGTAGAACCATTAGATAGGATTATTTTAGAGTAATCTCGGGAAAACCAGCACATTATTACATGAAAAATAATACCTGTTAAGTCTTATAAATTATGTAAGTTCATAATCATACTATGTGCTTAAAATTTGCGTCACGTTTTCCCGTATTTATGAATAATATGATTGCATGCCTCAAGTGGCATTGGTTAGGGCACATAGCGAGGAGAACAGACGGCTGTTGGAGCGGAAAGGTGCTCGAGTGGAGGCCATGTATAGGAAGTCACAGTCGCCTCCCATAAGAATGATCGAAGATCCGGGGAAGATCGCGGGCATCCATTGGATGTAGGCGGCACAGGACCAATCTGTGTGGAGAATATTGGGGGAGGCCTATGTCCAGCAGGGGACATTATATTGGCTGAGATGATGATGATGATTCATAATTATAACTATAAAGCCTTAATCTGCTTTTTTTCTAAGACGGGAACAACTTACTTAATTACTTTATCACTGACCTCCGCTAACGTGGAAAGTGGATTTCGAACGCATTGCATGATAAACCTTTTAGAAAAAAAATATTTTTTAAGTTTTTTTTGAATAAAACAAACATTTTTACCACCAAAATTTGGTGATCAAAGCTCGTAATCCTTCCAACCGGTCATAAACCGAAGTACGGTTAATAAAAATAATCCTTTCTGATTGTGATCCGTGGCTCTTCCACAAAACGATATTTCGTTCATTCACTGCTCCCTGATTGAAATTTACAATTCGGGGAATTCCCAAGTCTTTTTTAATTGCCTGCGATTGGCGGCTGATTGAGCGGATATTTTCCTCATAGTACCTGTAAATGGGCATTTATGTGTTTTTGATTAAGAGTCAATGTCTAAATATCTTTTGATTAATATTCGTAAATTGATAAATATTGATGTACATTCATGTTGCGTACAGCTAAGGAATGGAACTCTCTGCCAGAAGATGTGTTCCCAGAACGCTATGATCTGAATTTATCCAAGAAAAGAGTGAATAGGCTGTCCAGTAACAACTGGACAGGCATGATCGATCCTCGGCCACATCATCACTTACCATCAGGTGAGATTGTAGCCAAATGTCTGGCTATTCTAATAAAAAAAAAATCGAAATGATTACGAAATATCGGGGAATAGATAAGAGTGGGAGTGCCACGCTTCGTGATAAATAGGCCGGCTTGACCAGAGTAGTACCACGGCCTCACAGAAAACTGGCGTAAAGCAGCGCCGTTCCGTGTTTCGCTGCGTGAGTGAGGGTACCGGAGGACTAATCCGGGGGAAAGGAGGGTTAAAGTTTGGCAGCGCACTTCTGACTCCTCTGGTTCGCGGGTTTCAATGGGTGGTGGCAATCGGTTACCATGAGGTGATCCGTTTGCTCGTCTGCCACCTATCAGATAATATTTTATTTAATTATTTAGAATATTACCTACTAGGCAGAAGTGACGTAACATTGTTTTTTCTACCACGTACTCGGCTTTAGGAAATAGTTTCATTTCAGTATTTCCTCACGTGTAAGACTTAGAGACCTTCAATAGAAGAGCGTACTCTTTTCTTAAAGGCCGGCAACGGATAAGTTACCTCTTATTCTTGCAAATTGGTTCTTAAAACACATTCCTTACAACAATGATAATGATGAAAAATCAAGGCCATCTACGCGCACAAAGTTAATACTCAATTCGCTAAAGGTCAATACGACAGACGATCAATTGATTTATACAATACTATCGACAAGCAACTGAATAAATGTAACACGCACATCTTTGAATGTAAGAAGTTGCTTAAAATATGGTTACAATGAAAAACCTACGATTATATAGAAGCACTTCTTATTTAACACATAATACACACTCCTACAACTACATACACACACACGCGAGCAATTGTTATTTCTTTTATAAATTTAGAATGTCTAGGTTAAGGATAAATGTACATATTTATGTAATAAATTTAATAATAATAATAATAATTCTCACAACATCTCGTACGTTGACCTGATTCCGTACTAAGTAGCTTAAGCACTTGTGTTACAGATATCAGACAACAGAGGAACACAAATATATACTTAAATACATATATTACACCCAGACACCGAACAAACACAAGTGTTCATCGCACGAATGTTTGTTCAGGGTGGGGATCGAACCCACGACCTTTGGCGTAAGATGCCTCTTCACTACCAATTGCGCCATCCGGTCAGTCCAATAAAAGTAAATTATTATTTAGCCACTAACATTAAGGTTATGTTAATTAGAATGAAGAGCGGTATCACCCTGACACAGGTCTAAATAGACTTAAAAGAGAATACTGAGGTTCTAGTTTAAGATTTAATATTTTGGAAAGCCAATAAACATTATTTATTTATTTATTATTTATTAAATGTTCGTAATTCACCGGTTAGGTAAATGACGATTGCCTTCTCTAAACTTTCATGGTCACTAACATTAGAAAAGTTATTTACGGAATTTCTACCATGTACCTGATTTTTGAATGCCGAAATATCAGAAACTCAAAAATAAGGTACATCGTAGAAATCCCTTAAATAACTATTCGAATGATGACTGCTCGTTTGACGCCTCTAGCAAAAAAAATATTAAAAGATCAAAACATTACAAACAATTAAAAACCTGAAGGAGCAAACCCTTCAATTGGGTAACAAGATTTACCAATACACCCCTTGTATAAAGAGAAAATTTATACGTACTTATAAAACACGATGCTTTTTCTGAGTTATAAGTAACATACGAGGATGTGTTAAGTGGAGGCGGCAGTAACAAATTATTTCATTTACGCAGCCAAGAGAGTCATTATGTGTGTTTCATTACCTCTTCCATGAGGATTTATAACTACGGAATGTATGATATCTAGGTAAACTATACCTATCTGTCAAGCAAACCAAGTAGTTTTTTTATGCTAGAGGCGACAAACGAGCGAGTCACCTGACGGAAAGTAATCATCGGCGCCCATCAACGAGAGAGATCGCTAATATGTTGCCGGCCTTCTTAAGGTGACGGGTAGGGCACACTAGCGACGCCAATCGATATGAATTTTTAGTCACTTAACCGGCTCTATTTTAAACAATTTCGGGGTTACAACCTCTTGGCAAACACTTATACTATTTATTGAATAACCATGCACAAATGTTGTGTCCGTTTTTGTACGCGAAAAATTTATTCGCGTCAAAAGTGGCCGCTTTTGGCGTGAATCAATTTTTCGCGTACGCGTACTTAAATAGTTAGTTAGTTTTACGTTTTTCATTAGCATGATATCTTTCTATCTTTAATTTTGGAAACTAAGTAGAACTGACGTTACACTGATTCCTTGTTCTCCAAACCAAGTTTCCGTTAGTGACTATACATTCTATAGATATTAGAATCTCAGGACTCAGGAGTAATGCAGTCCAATATTTGTGGAAATGGACTCCCTAGAGCACCCTGTCTGCTTGTACGTGGCTTAAATTCTGAACCCGAACGCATCTTGCCTTTCGAGGAGCACAGTGCGAATATCATAGACTTGGGGATGAATAAAAACAAAGTACCCAACGCAAGAAAATGTGTTTTGGAACCACATTTAAATTTCCTTTTTTTTTAATGTGATGGCAGACAGGATCAACTGATGGTAAGCGATTGCCGCCGCTCATGAACACCCGCGACACCAGTGGAGTCACAAGTGCGCTGCGAACCTTTAAACCCCCTTTCCTCCGGATAAGGCCTCCGGTACGTTTAGGATAGTCTTTGGAACCATAACTCTGTTGGTCTGGATCCCCTGTTAAGGGTTATGAAGGTCAGACAGCAATAACTTCATTGTAATTACCGAATTCCCAAATCCTAGATCATGTTCACCTTGGGCTTCAAAGTGAATGCTTTGGGCGTAACTGGGAATTGCACACTGAGATAATATGAGGACTTATATTTACTTTTAAGAAAACTTTTAGAGAGGTTTTAGTTCAGCACTAAACGACGATAGGCTAATGATGATGATGGCCTAATCTTTTCCAACATTTAAAAAGATATCAGGGAAGAGATATCAGCGATTCTTAAGAGCTTTGATATTCTGCTTATTAAGGTGCCTCCAATTCTCAAGGCTAACCGACAGTTTCCCAAAATCCTTTCTATTCATTACGAGACGAAACAATCATACTTATAGCTTTGACGTTCCCCGTAATATTCTACGACGGATACATGAACCATAGAAAAGTGGAAAAAGACAGCAAATTGTTCAGGAAATGCATGACTCATTCTGTGTATTTCGGTATTTTGACGCAATGGGTATTTTATATATAAAGAAAAGTAGATATGAATGTATTATTAATAGATCTTTAAAATAACATTATGTTAGCCATTGATTTATAAATGAATCACATACATTGATCTGACTCCGAGATAGGTAGCTCAAGCACCTGTGTTACGGATATCAGAATCAACAGCGGAATGGACAACATTTCATATTTTTAACATGTCCATATTGTTTTTTTATATGAAAATAGACATAAAATGAACAGACCCATATTTTTCCTTTTTTCAAAATTTGTCCATTTTCATGCATAAAATAATTATTGAAATTCTTTTTATTCTAAAAAGACGTAAGCGCCAAATGACGTCATCGGACGGCTGAATCAGCGATATTCCTTTGCTTATCATTGTTTTAATAAAAAAAAGGTACTACTGTCAATGGTAAATAATACTAGTGTCAACATTGTCAACGTCATTCATACATTCAACGTTGACAAGTTGTCTTTTTTTTTGACAGTTACATGTCATGGGTTTGACATTTCGTAAATTTAAAACTATAATGTGCTAAGCAAAGAAATATTTTACATTCTGCCGTCCGATGACGTCATCTTACGTTTTTTAGTTTTTAATTTTTTTCTCAGTAAATAAACAATATAAAAAATGAATAAATATATATTCGAGCAGCGGAAAAGTAAACAGAGAATTGGTATTTTTTGTTTCAGAGCTTAGCAATTTTGAAATGTTGTCCATTACAAATATTATACATTCAATATTCTTCTTTGTGTGGTTTGGTGTTTCCTATGTATTATAAGTATGTATTGTGTATAAATACCAAGACCAATACAAACATACATGTTCATTCACATAAATGTTTGTATTGTACGGGGATCTAACTCGTAACCCTTCCACCAGAGGCAGCATTCACTATCACAGCTGATTTAAACAGGTCGCCATAATTAGAATATATAATAATATTTCACAACATTGCATATTTTGATCTGACTCCGAGATAGGTAGCTCAAGCACCTGTGGTACGGATATCAGAACCAACAGCGGAATTACAAATATATTTTTATTATTATGGACGTTACTTCAATCCTGTCTCTAGGACTACGGACAGCACTGTCACGTACCGATTCTAATTTCTTTATATCTATGTAGAACTTGCTAGATTGCTAAGGAAATTTCGCCCTAGCAGTGTGCCGAGATTCAATGCACTTATTTAAAACCTCTGATATATTTATATATGTTTTGTAATTTTTTGCCATAAACATTGAAATAAGGTAATGGTTAAAATTTGTAGTAGAAACCATTTCATAGTAGTATTTCTATTTTTTAATTTTAATTAAGTACATACACTATCTAATAAAAAAGGGATCCTTTTGTTTTTTTTATGATAAGATCATAGTTAAAAAATAAATTGCCGCGCCGCCAGAAAAAAAATCCTCTAGATTATCAGGTATGTGTAAAAAACTTGTCATTCCCAAAGAGGTCGCTGCGAGTGCTACTTTTCGCGAGTCTTATTATGCTCACAACACCCAGCCTCCAGAGTGTGTCCACGCAGAGACCCCCAAGACAAGCGTACTCCTCATCATCATCTCGATGGATGGCGGTCTAATACTGTGCGTTTCTCGCGGAACTTTCTACCACGTACCCCAGTTCTGTAGAACGGTTTGTCTGCAGGAGCATTTCCGAACGGCTACTACTTAAGGACCTTCAAGAGAAGAGCGAACTCTTTTAAAAAGGCCGGCAACAACATAAGCGATCTCTCTGATTTTGCGGATGTTCATGGGTGGCGTTGATTACTTTCTATCAGGTGACTCGCTTGCTCGGTTGCCGCCTATAGCATAAAAAGTAAATAAAAAAAATCCTTTTAAAAGGTCGGCAACGCATCAGCGATCTCTCTGATCTATCAGTTTAAGATGCATCTTAAACCAATATACAAATTGTAAAACAAAGTATCAGCCTATAAACTGTCCCACGGCAGGGCAAAGGCCCCCACCATAGAGTTATCGCTACTATGATGGGATTAGGCTTAATCACCACGCTTGCCAAATGCGGATTGGTGATCACAAACCCGAGCTATGTTTGAAAAATTCACAAGATACTTTTCGCTCGACCCGGAATCGAACCCAGTACCCCGAGATCGCGGCCCGGTACTTAAACCACTAGACTAACAAATTGTAAAATATGCATACTATATCAACCATTTTGACTAGCTTTCTTCTTCTATGTTGTTGTTAAAATAGGGGTACCACTTCCTGGTTTCTGATTGAGTTTAATTTACCCTTTGTGTTCATAAAATTCCGAATCTCTTCCCCAATCGTAAGTTACTGCTAGCCCAGCAAAACTTTTGCGCCAGTCATAAAAACCATTCCGTGTAGTGGTTTAATAAACAACATTGTATTTGGCAACAATTTCATAGAGCATGTACCATGACGTCATAAATGGACGAGACAAAGTCGGGTGACAGCTACAAAGGTTGAATGTGAGGGAGGTCGAAGTAGTGTAGTGATTCGGATCAAGTTTTACTCGAGTGATATTTTGTCTTTATTGGATCTCTCTCTGCAGTAGCTCCTTCATGACTGAGGATCGTGGGCATCAGTGGATGTGGATGGGTTGCACCTTGCTTGTGTGATCTGCCTCCACCGGTGCTATTCATCGCGTCCCTGGCAACCGAGCAAAACGTATTTGAGGGTACTCCTCTCACTTGATCGGTCCATAGTCCTCGGGCCGGGAACACGGAATGTAAGCACATTCCGTGTTCCCCACCACAATCAGCTTTTAAAGACTCTTGTCACATTTATAAAAAAAATATTATAGAGGCTCAGTATATTGGCTCGCCTCAGCCTGATGGCAAGCAAGAGAAGAGCCCCAATTGCAATTACAACGGAAGCGATGTCAAGGCATCACCTCCGTTGGCCGCCATATGGCTAGCGAGATGTTTCTTCACGCTTCGTTTATTAAGTAAGTAAGTAATAAGTCAGTATGTGCTGTTGACAGATCGTGGAAAGGCCGCTTTTAGCACGAAGCTGCGAAAAAATCGATTTTATTGGATATGCATCACTTAATTGTAAGCAATTGCACCTGCTCAAGGATACCCGTAACACAAGTAAATTCATAAGTGGGCTGCAATTTACACCTTTTCTCCTTTCCCCGGATTGGGCCTCCGGACTCTCTCAGCGAAACAGCGCAGGTGCTGCTTTACGCCGATTTTCTGCAAAGCCGTATCTTCACTCTGTTGAACTGGCGTATTCACGCCGAAGCAGGGCTCTCTAGACTTTAAGTTATTATACTACCTTAGAATAGATTCTATCTAATGCATGGCCGTGGGAGAGCCAAGCTTCGGCATGAATGGGTTGGGTCGACAGTAGTAAAATCACGGTCTCACAGAAAACCGCCGTGAAGCAGTATCGTGCTGTGTTTCGCTGCATGAGTGAGGTTCAGCTTAAAGGTTAGCTGCGATCATGTGACTCCACTGGTGTCGCGGATGTCGATGAACAGGTGCAATCGCTTACCATTAGGTGAGGCCTATCCAATAAAATCGATTCTTTCGTAGCTTCGTGCTAAAAACCGCCTTTCGACGATCTGTCAACAGCGCATACTGACTTATTTCGGCCACATAATGTGAAGAGGTGACGAGAGCCTTGAAAAGCTGATTATTTTGGGGAACAAGGAAGGTAAGCGAAAGTCTTTCATCAGCCATCTATCACATAAAAAATGTTAGTTGCGAGTAAAATATTCACTGTAACTTGAAACATATTTTGTGAATGTAAATAATTCAATGATTCAAATGGTAGGTAATTATTTTGATTTTATGAATTGAGTGATCAAACTTGACTCTGCTTCCATCACTACGAGAGGGTGCGAAGTGATAAAGGGTCGCGACTCGCGAGCAACAATACTCCTGACACTTTCAGATTTCTTTCACTTTGCTTCCTTAGGCAGACTGTAGACAATAGTCATAATTTTAGTCGTAAAGATTGGTTTACACTGTGCAAGTTGCTGCCTAGCCAGTAGACAGCTACTTGGCTTTTCTACTACGAATAAGTACGCCAGTAGCTCTCTTTATGTCCAACTCGCACATGCGAGTTTCTCGTAAGTAACGTCTGAACAGTGTGACCTACTGCAGTATACCGTATACTCGCTCGACAGCTGACTTATACATTAGTTCGCACTGGGTAAACCAGTCTTAACACTGCGCCAGTCGACTGAAAGAAAGGGAGTTTTCTGAGTTAGTCTACTTACTAGACAGTGTAAAAGGTGCACCTAGGTGACAGGAAAGTAGTTTTAAGGAAACTAACGGAAGTAGAAAAGACAAACCTTTTTTTATGCTAGCAAAGAAGTAAGCAGGTCACCTGATGCTGAGTTATTACCGCCGCCCTTGATTACCTAATACATTGCCTAACAGTTTAGAAATCGGTAAAAGGTGATGTCCCAATTTGCATGGAGGCTAGGCTAGGACTCTTGTACATTTGTTAAAAAAAACACTACGATTCGGTGTTAAGACTTCGTTTAATGGTAACAACAGTAAAATCACAAAAATCTTATGTATCAATTCAATAGAGCATAAATAATCATGGCCGGAATTATATTTGTCTGAAGACGACTGTCAGTTTTGAAAATTTAAGCATACAGTTGCCCTACGGGTATTTGGCACGTGACAAAAATTGGAATTGATGTTGTTTCCTTTCCAAGTGTCAGTGGTTTTTACATTTTCCCATAGATAAAATATCGTACATCACCCTCTTGTCGATGTTAATGAAGTGTCTTCTGATTGTAGTTGCACTGTATTGTTTCTAAGTTTTGAAAGACAAAGTGACATCTTACAATGGTTGTCATTTGCAGTTTATGAGTCATGTCTTTTTTTCCTATGACGTCATTTTATATGCTTCATTCGGAGTAAAATATTTGGGTAATTGTTTTCCAATTACTCAGTGATTACTCAGAATTCAGATACTGTACAACATGCTGGCCAGTTATGGGACATTTAATTTTGTTACTTTTTTTGTCAACAAACAACTCAATCGCTCAATCATAAAGTGGCAATCGCTTACAATCAGGTGATCCGTCTGCTCGTCAGCTACCTGTCACATAAAAAATGCCAATAGGCTTGTGTGCCAGGTTAGATATTGGCAGATTTTTTAAATAGCATTGAGAAATAACGGTCAAAAGGAGCTATGTACAAAATTTCATCTTGAAACCCTCAAAGGCAAAAATATGCAAGTAAATTTTAAGTCTTAAATTTACGAAATATTTATAAAGCAATCGTTATCTTATTCAATTTATAGCATCTATTGTTGAGAAACTATTTTCATAAACGCTCTATTTCATATAGCTATCGAACAAAGCTATCTCGCGATGCGCACAAACTAGTGAGGGCCGACGTCAAGCCTCGCGTCGCTGTTGGAGCGTTTTGGGCAAGTCTATTTTAAGTGATTTTCAAATTGTCCTATCTCGAAGAGTTTCCAAGCTAACAAATCCATTCTTTCACCGATGTTTTCACGTTTGAGGGGTTCTTATATTACCAACAAGAAAAAAAAATAAGACACAAGACTGCAGCTACAATTTACTAAAATGTATGTTTGGGAGCAATAAACCAATTTTATTTTTTTACTTGGCCCACGTCCGCTTGGCATAGTAAGAGGCGGCCTAGTTTCGACCACTGCGGCGACATTGCATGCCATTTGCGCCCCATTAATTT
This sequence comes from Marasmia exigua, assembly GCA_019059595.1. Taxonomy (NCBI): domain Eukaryota; kingdom Metazoa; phylum Arthropoda; class Insecta; order Lepidoptera; family Crambidae; genus Marasmia; species Marasmia exigua. Next base: position 16,533,267 of record CM032478.1, on the reverse strand, counting down.
GACTGACTTTCCGTTTGCTACTAGCAATGTTGTGGCAGCTGCTTTCTGTCCATTGTCTTATTAGTAAGATGTGTATGCAGAGTGTATTGGTAATCTTCATCCTCTAGATCACTCAAATTTACGTACACAATGCTTTTCTTGTTAAATGCCTATATAAATCCATTGAAATGAAATGTAAATAGAAATGAAAATAGTTTATTTAATTAAGGTCCATATATAACACTTAGGAATTCCATAGCTCTTTGAGCGACTTTGAACCGGTGGACTAGTCCAGCCGTGAGTGTCCACGGCTCAGCACCATAAGTCATGACCGGAAGGACGCACTGGTCGAAGACTTTCGAGTTAAGACTTTGAGGGATGGGTGACGAGAAGACTTGACGAAATTTACCAAATGCTGCCCAGCCTAGCTGAATTCTTCTATTGGCTTCTCTCTCGAAGTTGTTTCTGCCTAATTGGAGCGCTTGTCCTAGATAGACATATTCCTGAACAACTTCGAGAGCTCGATAGTTATCCCTGGATAGATCTATGGTATAGTGTTAGGTTTGTATATAAAGACAGATCTAGATTTAGTATCGGATTAAGGTCCGGTTCGACCAATGTGATTCCGATAGTAAATCTATATATAGTATAGCGCTGTCATTCTGTCGTTACTATTCACAAATCTGACGTTATATTATACCATAAATTTGGTAGCCCGTTTGGAACAGTAGTAGTGAACGTTGCTTTTGGTCCAAGGGTTGCGGGATCGGTCCCCTCATAATGCAATCATTTGTGTGCGTAAACATGTCTGTTTGTATTGGTCTGGGTGTTTCCTATTTTTTCTAAGTATGTATTTACATAAAGAAAAGTATTATACTCGTATGTATATATTTGTAATCCCACTGTTCATTTTGATAATACAGGTGCTTGAGCTACCTATCTCGGAGTCAGATCAATGTATGTGATGTTGTGAAATATTTATTTATTTAAAGATTTATCCACGGATAAAGATTGGTCAAATCGGGCTTAAGATTGCTCAAATCGACCCGTAGTAAGTTAATTTGACAAACTAAGTATATTTCGAAACAGCTGTTATGAGTAATGATATGAGCTGTAATGATAACGGAAACGACTATTCCTAATAATATAATAAATGATACCTTATGAAAGCTTCAGCATTAATGTACCTAAAATATTTATGCTACCTATAAACCGTCAGCTGTTTTGTATAAAAGTGAATGATATTTTTGTTTCATCTTGTTCTATTTTTTTTTTATCTGATGGTAAGCGATTGCCGCCACCCATGGACATCCGCGACAACAGTGTAGTCACAAGTGCGCTGCCAATCTTTATAACCCCCTCTTCTATCGGACCTCCGGTACCCTTACTCGCGCAGCGAAACAGCACAGTGCTGCTTCACACCGGTTTTCTGTGAGGCCGTGGTATCATTCCCGTCGAGCCTCCCCATTTATGCCGAATTTCTGGTAAGCGATTTTAGCCATCTATGGATGTACAGTTACAAGTGCTATGAAAGCTTTAAATTATTCTTCCTCCTATATTGGGTTTCTGCATTAACTCGGCTGTGAAGCGAAGGTATTTTATTCCAGTTAACTTACTTGACTTAATGTCTTATATCCCCTAGGTGGGGCAAAGGGTCTTGAGCTTCGCAGATTACTTCATCGTCATCGTCAGCCCATTGAAGTCCCCACTGCTGGGGCACGGGCCTCCCTCGATCACATGAGGGGTAATTGCCATACTCACCACGCTTGGCAGACGGTTTGGCGAGGGTTTTGATATAAATGCAGAGTTTTCCTTCTCTGGGTGCTGATGATCATGCCAGCAGCTTTACCTTAGTCGCCTTTTACGACACCTCGGTAAGAGTGAGGGTGGCCTATTCTACTCTGCCGGGGACCACACGGCCGAGTTTACTTCGCTCCAAGTTAATCCTAGGGTCTTCGCTTCTGCAGTGATAGGCTTGTTTAGGGCGGCTACGTTTCCGTTTTCCGGGTTCCAGTCTAGGGCTTACCTCGGTGTATGGTCCGTTTCCCTTCGGAGCTTATGGCCGATCCAGTTCTATTTTCGGCGTTTGTTCTGCTGGTCGATCGAAATCGCACCGTAGCGATCCCACAGATTTAGGTTCGTGATTTTCTCGGGCCAGTTTATGATTCATGAATTTGCAATTTATGAAGACCTGGAGCCGGTGCGAGATGTCTTTGGTGACCTTCCACGTCTCACAGTCCTGGCTCGATTGTTATTCCAGTTGATATTTTAGTATTTTGAAAACAAGCAATTTGAAAAATGGTCTACTTCTAAATCTTTGAGAAATATAGCAGATTTTTTGTAACGCAAAACAATTAATCCATATTATAACATTGTTCTTCTATTCATCATCAGCATTATTTCGCCATCCGTTAGGCATATGCCTCTCCGAAGCACTACCACTAGGCGCGGTTCATAGAATGCCTGCATGAATTCTTAGAGCATCTGCCCATCTGGCTGGTGGTCTGCCTACGCTTCTCCTTACCATACGTGGCCTCCAGGCTAAAACACCTTTACTCGGCAACATAAGTCGCCGGCAAATGTCCAATTTTACGAGGCTTTTTAATTTTTTTATTAAGTTTTTAGGGTCTTACCCCTTAACAGCTTGGCCCGCCTGGAATTATTGCTGCCAAAAAATGAGACACTAAAAAGCTTGAAAAAATATTTTCTGCGAAAAAAAACCGCCTTCAAAAACCACGAACTAAAATGTGTAAATAATATTTTTAACACTTAATACACTTCAAATAAAATTTATAACAGTACACTCGAGAAAAGGTTTTACCGAAGTCGGCACCTGATCCCTGTTAAAGTGTATTATATGTATATATTATATACACTTTAACAGGGATAAGGTGCTAAAAATTGTAAAATAAAATTAAAAATATTATTTTACTATTTTTAGTTCTTGGTTTTTGAATGTGTTTTTTTTTCCAGAAAAAAATCTCAATGTATCATAGTTATAATGTTTTTTTTTTAAATCGTTAACGTAGTTTTTGAGTTATATGTATTTATACTAAGAATGTTAAAACTATCATTTTCGCAATATACCTATTTATAAAATTGAGGTGTGTGTTACTTGTGGTGTGTACTATAAACTTGTGGACCGAACAAGCACCATTAAGCACCAAAATTGCAACCTAAAGAATAATCCGCGCTTACAATTCCGACGCTACAGCCAAATGAGCCTTTTGAGGCGGGATTTCGCATAGGTTGGACAAGTGTGCAAAGCCCCTAACAAAGTGTTGGCTAGTAAAAAACCCCGTCTCTCAGAAGTCCCGATTGTTCCAACGGCATGCAAACGCTTTCTGTTACGTTTTAGTTTTTGCGAACAAAGCAAAGTACCGACAGATGGTTGGATCGTGTTTTCATTTGCTGCTAAAGAGGTTTTCATGGAGAGGGGGGGTGGCTCTAAATCAAAAGTTGCGAGTAGCTGCGAACGGCGAGATAACTTTTTGAATAGTTGCGATTTAAGTTAAGGAAAAATGAGGTTTGTTTATGTGTTGCTGCTTTGAGTTTCAGGATTGCTGAACTGCTTTTTCTTTACGACTTTCGAGCAGTGGTTGTTGGTAAGTAGTTTACCAACATTTAAATGATAACAACTTGAATTCGTTATTTACAAAGACAACCGCAAATTAGTTTTGGAGTGATGGTACTCACAGATTTACGACAATAATTAAAACAGGCAAGGGGATACCCTCCAATACCACTATATTCATACAATTCTTTGGAAAACTTGTCACTATAAATAAATTCATACAAAATCTGATACATATATTTTTTCCGTACTAAGTAGCTTAATAATTTAGGCAACGGATATCGTACAATACAAAAATTACATACTATAAATTACACCTTGACACGGTATCGCTCAGGTGACTTGCCCATGTTGTATGGGGAATCACAAAAATTGTTGACCAATTTCCGCAAATGAAGAACATAGAATGATCATTGTTTAGATATCACAATGATTATTAGATAGATGTGATGGTTCATCATCATCATCATCAGCAACCCACACTCGTCCACTGCTGAACATAGGTCTCCCCTAATGCACGCCGCTGCTCCCGATTTTCGGCCACTCTCATCCAGCCCACACCAGCCAGCCTTCGAATGTCATCATCCCATCTTGACGCAGGGCGTCCTACACTACGCTTACCGAGTCGCGGTCTCCACTCAAGGACTTTACGGCTCCAACGGCTGTCAGTTCTGTAGGCTAATATGACCAGCCCACTACCACTTCAGTTTGCTAATTCGGTGGGCTATGTCAGTGACTCTGGTTCTCTGTCGGATTACATCATTTCTGATGCGGTCCTTCAGAGATACTCAGAGCATAGCCCTTTCCATAGCTCTATAGATGTGATGCTTGAAGTGATGTAAATATTTTCCGATACACACCGTATTCATCAGTTTCTTTGACGAACATTAAACCAGGATTCGTCAGAAGTTTAAATTACTACTTAAATTAATACAAATGCAATTTGCAATGAATTTAAACATTCATAAGCTGATTAAGCAGTTAGCAAGTTTAAGGATTTTATTAGTAAAGTCGTAACTTCTCTTTTCCTCCCGATGCCTTATTACTTAACAAATTATAACTTCAAGCCCCCAAACGTACTGGCAACGAGGGGGCTTAACGTCCCTTTTTAGGGTTTCGTATTTAAAAGCAAAGCGAAACCGTTTTTTCTAAATCATACACTGAATTTGTGATGGTCTTGCTTCCTTTAAATGACGCCTATCGCTTCATTGTGCTTAGGAACCAAACTTTAGAATCTGAGACAAGTGGTCCAATCGTACCTAAGCGATGAACTTTGAAATCAATGAAAGAGAAAAAAAAATGCTACTTGAGATAAAGCTAAAAATCTTTTATTTTCTGACACACACAATACACAATCATATACGAGTGTGTAAAGGCTAATGTTACACAAACATTTAAGAAATCGACAAAGAAGAAACGGACAAAAATGGTTAAACACAACTAGGTACATTAAAAAAAAATCAGCACAGCTGATGATGACTGAAGCAGGTCATCACCACAGATGTGATAACTACCAACACCAGTAGAGTCATAAATGCGCTGCCCTTAAAAAAAGGAGCAAAAAAGGGAATACATTGTCATAGGTTTGGAAATACAGCGGCGATAAATGAATTCCACAGATTTGTTGCGAAATAGAAAAATCTAAAATAGTTATACGGAGCCCTCATATCACTCATTTGAATCACACTTGCTATTTTTTTTAATATTTCCTCTCCTCATGAGGCTGTATTTTTTGTAATTAGAAAAGTAAGAGCAATTAAAACTTTATAATTGTCGAGATGGGGAATGCCTGAAATTTACTTCACTGTGAACAATGGGCACAGAGACAATAAAAAGGGAACTTAAAAACTTTCTCAATTAGACGCGGATTGAGTTACCTTGAAGAGTTCGATGTATCATCTGTGGAAAGTGAGCCGTGTTGAAATAACGGGATTGGAGTTTTTTCTTTTTGTTTAAATATACCTTATATTTGGAAAAGGGGCGTTGCCATTTAAGCCATTGTTGGAGTTAGGGGGCGTGTACTTATAAAAGTGAGTATGCGCTGTTATATTTATAGTAATTAATAAACAATTTTAATTTAAAGGTTATATTAAACCATTATTGTTATTATGACTTATAATTAGGTTAGGAACAAAGTATTGGTAAAGAAATACCTTATTAATTTTAAAAAGAACAAGCTGTCAAAATTGAGTCTAATAGAAAATGCAGTCTTGATCATATCGATGGTGAAAACAAATTTATCTAATTATCATAACACATTATTAATATTTTTTAAATTAAAAAAAAAACTAAATTATATCTGCAAGAAACAAACTCATATTTTCAATATTTATTTAGTAAAAAGTTGTTATTAGCTTTTATGAATAAGTAATGGAATAACCGTGGGAGAGCCACGCTTCAGCATGAATGTGCCGGCTTGACCAGAGTGATACCACAGCCTCACAGAAAACCGGCGTGAAGCAGCACTGCTGTGTTTCGCTGCGTGAGTGAAGGTACCGGAGGCCTAATCCAGAGGAAGGGGGGGTTTAAAGGTTCGCAGCGGATTTTTGACTCCACTAGTGTCGCGGGTGTCCATCGGCGGCGGCAATCGCTTACAATCAGGCCATCTATAACATAAAAAGTATTGGAATGGTTTTTTTTATATTGCTTATAGTAGGTAGACGAGCTTGCGGCCCATCTGATGGTAAACGGTAACCGCCGCTCATAGACATCAACAATGCCGGAGCACAGTCATGCCGCTGCCTACCGTGAGAGAAGAACTCTTTTTCAAACCACGTTTAAAAAAGGACATGTCATAGCGATCAGGGAACACCGCGGCTGGTAGCTCATTCCAGAGTTTGCACGAGCGCGGGAAAAAGGAGCGCTGGAAACGTAGCGTTCTGGAAGGGATTGGTTCCAGGTAGTATTGGTGAAGTTTGCCGCGGCGTCTAGTGGTGCGATTGTGGAATGGTCTATATTAAAATAAATATTGAAAAAATGGCTTGTCTGAGATTTCAGGCTTGAGATACAATTTTCAATCTACGTGAGTATTTTTACCGATTTTTAGCGAGAAAAAACCACGATAAGATAACATATAACTTTGGAACCCTTTTTAATGTTAACTAAATTCGGATTCAAATCAATTGAATACTGTGGAGATTAGATTTGAGCTTAAGCTGAATAAAGCAAATAGATTCGAGGTTTCCGGCGAGTAAACCCGAAAGCAACTGGACCCGTGGGTCCAGTTGCATACTACTACGTGTAGTAAGTTTTAAAAATAAATTATATTTGTATTAATCAGTCTGACTGTACCATGTTTGATTTAAAAATAACTAAATGTTATTGAATAATTAAAGGTGAGTCCAGTCGCCGGAAGAATAATTTAAAAATTTAACATCCGGCAAGTGGTTTTTTAGATTTTCGCGTTGCATTATAACTATAATGTATCAATACGGGGATTAACACGATCTTTATTATGTGAAACAACATAGTCAAGTCCGGATGCTTATCCGGCAAGTGGCCCCGCCGGTTAAGTTGCTTGCGGGTCCACTCGCCGGAAACCTCATAGAGTCTACCATTTGCATTTAACTTACTGAACGCAGGTAATGTGTAAAAAATTTAAAAAAAATGTCAGTGTTAGAGTATCATAAAAAAACAATGAAGTATCAGCCTATAAACTATCCCACTGCAGGCCAAATGCCTCCATAATAGAAATTGACTTGACTCTCTCTAGTCGACTTGATCCTCTAGCACTGCGGCGGGATATAAACTCCTTCAGCATTCTATACCGCATCTATCATGGGGAGTGCTCTGAGGAACTGTTTGATCTACTCCCTGCAGCTGAATTCTTACATCGAATCACACGCAAGCGATTGTCATTCTATCCTCTTCATCTCGATGGATGGCGGTCGAATACTGTGCATTTTCCGCGGAACTTTCTACCACGTACCTCAGTTCTGTGGAACAGTTTACCTATGGGAGTATTTCCCGACGGCTACGACTTAGAGACCTTCAAGAGAAGAGTGTACTCCTTTTTAAAAAGGCCAGCAACGCATTAGCGATCTCTCTGATTTCGCGGATGTTAATGGGCGGTGATGATTGCTTTCCATCAGGTGACTCGCTTGCTCGTTTGTCGCCTCTAGCATAAAAAAAAGTAATAATGTTATCGCTACTATGATGGAATTGGGGTGGAAACGCCCTGTTGGTCTAGTGGTTTAAGTACCGGGCCGTGATCTGAGGTCCTGGGTACGATTCCTAGGTCAAGCAAAAATTGTGTTTCGAATTTTTCGAACATAGCTCAGGTTTGTTATCACCAATTCACATTAGGCAAGCGTGGTGATTAAACCTAATCCTACCATAGATAGAGTATTTATTCTGCAAATTGTTATTTTTGTTTGAACATTTTATGTATCGATAGTTTAACAACACTATACTTACTCGAAACTGGAATGCAAGACCAAAAAAACTACGACAGATACGTCACTGTCAAATCTATCGATGTCACTTATATCGTTGTCAAATCAAGTTTTCAGGTGTGGTCCACCTTTTTGTTTCATACTTCTTTTCTTAGTATAGGCTGGAACAATTCATGTTGAAGATTTTCTCAAAAAATAAAGACTTAATTACAAACTTTATTTTCAACTTAACCAAAATTATCAAAATTTTATTGTAAAGAACTTAAACAAATTGAATTACCCATGAACACCCACGAAAGTGTGGCATACTATTAAGACAGTCGGTCACTACTAAGTTGGTCACTTGTATAATAACGTTTTCCACCACTCCAGTAATTAATTCATCCAGGGTTGCACATGTTTTAGATTTAAGGCGTTATTGAGTGAAATAACTTGTAAGGAAAATTGTCAAGTGATATTTTGACAAAGTGGGTAGTCAGCAGTCGAAGTCAGTCAAATCTCAATTACTAATGAAACAGGGGCGTTTAGCGTTTTTTCGACCTGCGGCTTCTGCCGAGACTACTATTGACGAAATTGCAGGATTTAAGACCCTCATAGGTCTTAGCGAGTTGTTCACGTAGCAACTCATTCAACACACAATAGCAGTGTTAAAAATGATGTAATTCAAAGATTCTTAATATTAATATCACTTTGCGGCACCTCACTGCACGAAACAACAACATGTAAGTTCAAATGTTATTAACACCTGAAGTAACACAAGCGTATTATCAGCTTTTCTACCAAACATTACGGATGATTAAGTTTTTATTAAAGCGTCTTGTATTTATGTAAAAATAACTCAAAAGAATTACTTCTTTAAATTTTAGAATCAACATTACCAATAAATAAATTATGTCGGCGTATGTTTTTAGAAAATAGGTATATACTATTGAAAGATCATTTTTTTACAGTGGCAACATTGTAGTAACTTTTTTGGTCTTGAATTTCAGTTTCGGGTATAGTAAAAATCAGCCACTAACCCAGTTTCTTGGAAGATTAGTATTTTGATTTATGTAAATATTTATATGCCAGATATAGCTTCCTAGGTAGAGAGTATATTAATTTCAGTCCTTCGCGAATCTTTTATTTTGTAACAGAGTAGCACAAGTTAGGGCAGGAAGTATAATATCTCTTTAATAATGCTTTTTCTCTTCTTTTTAGAACCATTTTGCCGATGTCACGAGAAAAAAATACAACTTTCATTGTCATTGTAATTCACTGTCACTCTATGGATGATGTCAAGACCACTTTTAACAAAATTCAGGTTTTTTATGGCTAAGAATTTCAAAGCAAGTTATTCAAGTGACAACTCGTGTACATACGTATTTTTTATCGTATAATCTTCATTCTCCTACAAAAAAGGCTTCGTTTAAAGGTTGGCAGCGCACTTGTGACCCCACTAGTGTCGCGGGTTTCCATGGGCGGCGGCAATCGCTTACCAACAGGTGATCCGACTGCTCGTCTGCCGCTTATGTCATAAAAAAAACAAACACCGGCACTTTTTTATCTTTAGCCATTCTTTAGCGGCCATTGTAAGCAGTGGGGGAGTTTACGCACTTGTAAAATAGCTCACATTATACTAAAATTGATTCCTTCACACTCAAGGTCATCGCTAAAGATAATTGCCATTGTTTGTATCTAAGTGAACCCATTTTTCTGCCAAAATAGAGACACTAAAAAGCTTGAAAAAAAAATGTTCTGCGAAAAAAAAATCGCCTTTGACAATCACGAACTAAAAAGTGTAAATTAATATTATTCTCTCCTTTTCTCGAGTGTACTGTTATATAATGTTGTTTGAAGAGGATAAAGTGATAAAAATATTATTAAACTCATCAATAAAATGCAGGTCGATGGAACTATAGGTAAATAATATATCGCACCTTCAGAAATATACCTTGAGACCTAATGCAAAAAACTAAATTTGGGAAAGAACCAATAAAGATTCGTATGTCGCGACATTAAATAGGAAATTAATGTTATCTAGAAACTGTATTTATAGGTTATGTTTTCAGAGTTGCATATCTTACTATGCTTATTGATCTACACATTATATATAAAAATAGGTTCCATTAATTTTTAGATTAGGTCTTTATAATGCTGAAGTTGCGATATGTAGTATGTAGATATTATGTCAGATTGCAATAAAACCTATTTCTATCTGTACATAATACTTTTTTTATGTAATAGGTGGTAGACGAGCAGACGGATCACCTGACGGTAAGCGATTGCCGCCGCCCAGGGTAACCCGCTCTGCCAACCTTTAAACCACCCTTTACCCCGGATTGGGCCTCCAGTACCCTCACTCACGCAGCGAAACAGCACAGTGCTGCTTCCCGCTGGTTTTCTGTGAGGCCTTGGTATCACTCCGGTCGAGCCGGCCAATTCACGCCGAAGCGTGGCTCTCCCACGGTTAGAACTTCACAAATATCGCAAAAAAATTTCCCCGACAGTACCTAACATGAAAATTTCGTATTCATACGGTACCAACCTGTCTCGCTCAACTCTACCCTTGTTTGATAATGAGACCTTTCAGTAAAGTTTCGCTTTGCCTTCATTTGCATAATTGTTTAAACATCACGTTTAATTACATTATCCGGGTCACGACAAATCCTTGAATTTACCTGTTTTAAACATAAATTTGAAATTGAACGGACCTTCGTCGGACCGGGTCGGTTTAAATTCGTCTTCGTTAAAGTAGGTCTACAGTAGGTGAGCCAAGCATGAGCGCACTTCAAGCGTTTGGGCACAAAGTAAGTTGATACTAATTATATCCTCCAACTAATTACGCCTACGGCGGCCAATCTAAATAATTAGCTATATACGGAGGATATATTAAAGGCTCAAGTGTCCAACTCAAGTGCAATCACTATTCCCATACTCTCTTATTCTGACGGGAGACCTATGTATATGTGACCCGACCGGAGAGATATCAGGTGCAACGGACCAATGGTTTAACGTGCTTTCGAGCCACGGAGTTACAAGACTGCAAACGTCCAGATTCTGGGCGGATACAAAACATTTTTTTTTTAAATTTAGGTACAAACTTTTGCCCTGAACGGGCTAACAATCCGGAACCACATGCGTAGATATCGTTTTAAAGTGCGACCCACTAACCACTACGCCACCGAGGCAGTCAATCATCATAGTTTCTGGGCACAATGAACAGTTACAATATGTTTTTTTGTATTGCTTATAATAGGCAGACGAGCTTTGTGCATATCTGATGGTATACGGTAACCGCCGCTCATAGACATCAACAATGCCGAAGCACAGACATGCCGCTACCTAACGTGAAAGAAGAACTATTTTCAAACCTCGTTTAAAAAGGACATGCCATAGCGATCAGGGAACACCGCGGCTGGAATCTCATTCCAGAGTTTGCACGATCGTGGGAAAAAAGAGCGCTGGAAACTAAGCTTCCTTGGTTCCAGGTAGTATTGGTGAAGTTTGCCGCGGCGTCTAGTCGTGCGATTATAGAATGGTGACACTAATATGATATTAAACAGCTCCACAGAGCACTCTACATGGAAGAGCCTATAGAAGAGGCAAAGAGAGCCAAAATCTCTTCGCGACTCCAACGACTCCAATTTGTCCGTGAGGTCGGGATCTCCAACAATCCGGACAGCTCGTCTCTGCAAGGTGTCAAATGGGTCTAGCTGATATTTAGGGGTGCCTGCCCAAAGATGGGAGCAGTACTCCACGTCCATATATTTGATATAATGATTCTAAACATGTAATGATCAAGTTTGATGACGACCCGTTTGGAACAGTGGAAGTGAACGCTGCCTTTGGTCCAAGGGTTGCGGGTTCGATCCCCGCACAGTTTAAACATTTGTGTGCATGAACATATCTGTTTGTATTGGTCTGGGTGTTTCCTATGTAAGTATGCATTTACAAAAGAAAAAGTATTATATGTATATATTTGTAATTCCACTGTTGATTCTGATATCCGTAACACAGGTGCTTGAGCTACCTATCTCGGAGTTAGATCAATGTATGTGATGTTGTGAAATATTTATTTATTTATTATTTTATTATTCATTTTAAGTTGGTCTGGTTCCCCTGTCTAAGGATAACGAAGGTCAGACCGCAGTCGTTTCATTGCAATTATCAAACTTCCCGTATCCTGAATCATAGTCCAAACATACCCCGAGCTCCAAAGTGACAGCTTTGAACACGACTGCGAATTGCACGCTAAGATGAGAAGTGGTTACATAACAAGCACTATTATAGCGGCCTTCATGAAAATTACTCTTGGAAAACTGTAAAACGGATCAGTAGTCTAGTCTAGTTTCTTGCCGAGAATAGAAAGGGTCAAGGTTGTTACCGGAAAGGGCAGAAAATTCAAAGTAACAATGACCTAGATAAAGTACCTAAGAGGCCTAAACAAATTAACAATAATAATAAATATCAGAGATGAATGTACCTAATTTGGGTGTCTTTAAGTCGAGAGTGAATAGGCTTCTTCTGGGTAAGCACGTAAGATGTAGATCTTAGACCTTATTGTCACTTTCCATCAGGTGAAATGAGGTCAAGTGCAAGCCCATTTAATATTAAAAAAAAACCTACATCAAACAACCGTTTGTAGCTCAGGGACGATTTTTGATCCATAATTGCCTTTTGGTTACATTTAATATACTCGTGTATAAATACCATTTAGCATATTAGATCAACAAAATAAGCGAAAAATAAACAGCTGTTTCATACATTTTTTATGGGTAGATAATCTTTATTGTATAGAACAGCTGATTTTATTGTGTTATGTAAACGATAAAAAAATAACTGTGATAAAAAATATAGTTAACTGTCTAACCCATAGGTTTAACCAATAGTCAAAGTGACGGCGTCAAAGTGTCGTAATTCCTTATAATATAACCTAACCATCCAGGGGAAACCGTCATGGCCGTCACCTTGCTACAATTGGGGAACAAGGTGGTGTGTGGGACTCAAACCCTAACTAAAATCCCTGGGGTGTCCATCTTCGCGCAATCGCGGTCGGAAACCCCACAGCCGGGACAGGCCCGTATCGCTAATCGCACTTGCCGCTTCACCCCCATCAGGCGCTATACAGCGCTTCGGCGCTGTACGACCTACCAGGGCACTCGACAAAGTCGTCCCCCGCGAAGTCGTATGCTGAGCAAGCTACTCCTCAGCAATGGGTACGCTCACGTACTCCGAAGGCCGGTTTAGTCGCCTCTTATGAGAAGCGGGGAAAACCTTAGCAGTATTATTAAACGGCTACTTTTTAAGACCTAAGCGTACCCCAGGTTCCGAAGTGACAGCTTTGGACGATACCGGGAGTTACATGCTGAGATGAGATGAGGAGTATATAGGTTTAGAAAAATCTTAGTGTCAGCCAGCTAGTTGGTATTGTAGTAGTTACCACTGTTCCATTCAAAGTCATCATCATCATCTTAGTGATTAGCTCTTAACGACCACTTCTCGATTCGGAGCCCAGGGTCCGCCTTCCTACTCCGACTTCTCCACTTCGCACAGTCTTGTGCATCCCTAGTGGTCAGTTTATTGAATAAGAATAATAAGAATAAAATAATTTATTCAGCTCCAAACATACAAAAAATAAAAATATAACGAAATGGACATTAGAATGGCACTGAAATGGGCTCCACTCAGCATATGTCACAGTGTCTAAAGGACACCTTGACGCTGGTCTTCTGTGAAGTCCAAGGAACTAAGGGACGTCACTGTGCGTACCGACGTCACTGTGCGTGCCGACGTCATAAAGTACATAAGTACACTTAACCTTATTTAAATTAATTAAGAATAGACACAACCCAGACTATCATTACCTTACTCTATGGTTACAACTAAAGAACTATTGGCACGTATGTCATCATTTACGACATCGAGCCATACCTTTTGGGTCTGGGTTCCACGGAAAGTACAACTAATAACAGTAAGGAATAGTAAAAATATACCATTACCATTTACCATCAGATGGGCCGTATGCTTGTCTGCCTATTATTCGCAATAAAAAAAATATAAATACAATAGGTTTACAAAAAACATCACAAACATCGTCCTGTTACCAAACGAATGTTTCTATATCTTCCTCAAGATATAGAAACCAGAAAACTACGAAGCTATCACAAACCTACAGTTGAATCGCTATTACGATAGGATAGCTTGATAGCTCATTTCATCTTTGCATCAAAGATGCCAATTGTAAAGTCACTTAGTAGAAAACGGCAAATAATTTCGATTCGAAAATAGCAATTTCGTAGTTGACGATGAATTATTCCGCCTCCGAGCTGAGTTGTTTTAAATCGCGGACCTCAAGAGCAAACGCTACTGACATCGCTCATCTCGCTTCTTTTCAACTGCGAAAAAATAGAGCAGTGAAATACAGAGATTTTGGAGTTTTTAACCAGCTCTTGGAAACAAACAGGCAAAAGTATTTAATCAAAAGATCAACCTCAAAGTTTGTTTTAGTTGAATGCCATTAAAATATCATTACTTTGATATTGTTTGCGTAGTTGACAATTAATTATTCTGCCTCCGAGCCGAGTTGTTTTAAATCGCGGACCTCAAGGGCGGAAATAGAGAAAACAGAGATTTTGAAGTTTTGAACCTTTACAGTTTCTGCATAAATGACAGAGAAAGACGTGCGGAAGAGACAAAATACAATATCCTACCACTTCACGCAAAGGTCAACGAACTCTTCTATATCAACGTCAGCTAGAGCTGCAATTATATTAATAAAAAAAACAGCAAAGGATTAGCATAAGTGCACTATATTACCTATAATATTGACAAGTAATTCTTTAGATAAAACCGGTACTAACTCTGATTAATGAGCACATCATCATCATCATCATCATCATCAGCCCATTTAAGTCCCCACTGCTGGGGCACGGGCCTCCCTCAATCACACGAGGGGTAATTGCCATACTCACCACGCTTGGCAGACGGGTTGGCGAGGGTTTTGATATAAATGCAGAGTTTTCCTTCTCTGGGTGCTGATGATCATGCCAGCAGCTTTACCTTAGTCGCCTTTTACGACACCTCGGTAAGAATGAGGGTGGCCTATTCTCCACTATCACGGCTGACCACACGGCAATGAGCACATAATAATACCCAAAGCTTGACTTTTTGACCACGTTACAACGGCCGTTGTTTAATTCAGCGCAAAAGTTGAGGCATGCAATCCTTTGGGCTATCAAGAGCATTATACTGATAAAAACAAACCTTTATGCAAATTGTATGGAGAGAAATTTTTTTGTTTTAGATCAGACCCTATGTTCCTTGGGGAAAAATGTGTGTTATCATCAGTATAATGCCCTCAATAAAGGAGTAAGACGGTTAAAAAAGCACGATGCATATGTAAACATTGCCTCGTGCCCATAATCATACGAATCAACAGTTGTATTTTATTTTGTTGACGGAAATGCAGAGAAAACACTTAAACCAACCGTTGCTTACTCTGTACGAGCGCAGAAAAAATCTCGGCTTTCGGCTCACGACCCCGAAACAAAGGGTATTCTTTCGTTCTTCGCCCACTTCTTACACGGGGACAATACAGCTTTGTTCCTCTGCCCGCGTGATTATTAATAACACAAATAATGGCCGTGACTGCGAATTACACGTGATATTGTTGCTTTTGTTCGCTATGATTCGCTTGGACCTTAGGCGGTTTTTTTGTTACATTTTGCTGGCCGAGATTAAAAGTGTGAAAGGCGGTGATTAAAAGTAAGGTGCTGGAATTAGTTTCTGTAGAGGATCGTTTTGAATTCCAAAGAGCGACAAAATGGTCGTCCTTTTTATTGTACGAAAGTCATAAGATGAAGTGAGTAGATTAAAAAATAAAAATATCTTCCAGTCGATATTTTGGTAATATTTTTGATAAGGTACAGTAGCGAATCTTATTTTTTTAATACACTGCCTATACTTATATTATTAGTACAGTACAGGAGGATGTGCATACAAGTGTGTTCTTTTTTCCTTGTCCTCTTTCTATGAGATATCAGGGTGACATGATCAGAAAAGGACGGGGTTCAAGACTGACAACTTCCTGACTTTGTTTTTTTTTAATGAAAACTTCATGCTTCCGAATAATTAAATAAGAAACTCGACGATCTCGAGACATCATCTCCTAGCAAAACTAGATCCGAGGTAAGTTAGAAAGTTCAATTCCTAAATTAACCTAACCGGGAGAGTTCTACTCACACTTGGCGGATGTGTTTCTCCTCCACTTCACTTTATTTAGAAAATCTCTGAATAGCATTTCCATTATTAACTGGGAAACGGATGAAACAGATCAAAGAAATCCAAGGCCCCATCAAGAGTTTAATTTTTTCCTGTCTTCCAAATAATAAAATTCGTTTAATTTCCATTTCATTACCAGGCTCGCTCAATTTGTTCAAAGTGTATTAGTAGTCGGACGAAGACGCTCGTGTTGTCTCATCTTACAACTCGCGAAGAGAGAAGGCGAGAGAATAAAACGTGAACAATAATAATTTTAATCAAAAACAATGAGATTGCGCTCGACGCAAATTGGTCTTCTTTTGTCATTAACATGATGATGAAACGCTGTGATTCTTGGCCGAGGGAAATGTTAGAGGACTGTCTATCACACCGTGATGAATTTTCGTAATTGAATGTAGAAGAACTCGCTAGTGTGGTAGCCTCTTAAAAAAGTATCTAAAGACAAAAAATCACACATGAAGCATTTTCATTTTTACTTTCTAAAGAGTTAAAAAAAGGGTTCGAAAAAAAAAATTATTCATTCATTTGAGCTTTCGATTTTGATGTTTGTCATGACTTCAAATGTGTTTTTTTCATAGAAGTTTAAAGTCAGTCATATAAGATTTTGAGTAGCGGGAGACGGATGTTAAGTTTGTATACATTTATCATCATCATCATGGACTTATGGCCTTCCCCAATGATCTCCACACAGATCGGTCCTATGCCACCCGCGTCCAAGGGATTCCGAAAGCCACCTGGAGAGCAATGGAAAGAGCTATACTCGGATTCTTCTTACGTGATCGTATCAGATGAGACCCTCAAGCGAACCAAGGTCAAAGACGTAGCCCAAATAATTGCGTGCCTCAAGTGGCATCGAGCAGGGCATTGCGAGGAGGGCATGGTAGCGGCAGAAAAGTCCACAAGTGGAGGTCGCTTATAGGTAGTCGCAGCCATGGCAGACTCCCCTCAAGGAGGGCCGACGATCTAATGAAGATAATAAATAAATTATTGTATTTATAATTAGATGTTTAGCAATAATATATTGTATTAAAACATTGCACTACGGTGTAAAATCTAGTTGCAAGGAAAGCGTCTTAAACCGCGGCTTATCATAATTCTCTTTTTATTCGACCTGGCTCAAAACCGTATACTTGTTTAGAGGTGGTTTATTTTTCACTTTTTCAAACAAATGGGCCAAACGTGCCGTGACGTTTTCCTCTGAAAATGTTCAAAATTTTTCGTGAATTTTAGAATTCATCCTTTTGCGTAATTCTTACAATTGGTGTTGTTATTTTAGAAATACTTGTCCGTATTGAAAATGCTGAGTCTCAAATTAGCATCACCTGATGATTTTTCAATGGGCCTTTGAGATTTCAGATGTAGTACTTAAAACTACTGTAGCTGTCGTATCGTAAAAAGAGTAACTGGCGAGTTTCTTGCCGGATCTTCTAGACCAGAAACAACTTTCCGAGCCGGTGGTAGAATCGCATTATGTTTATTTATTTCTTTAGTATATTTTATGTATCAACATATATATGTTTTAACATGTTAATTCTACATAAGTACTTATAAATAGTTTTAAGTCATTCAATTGTATGACGATTTGTAAGTGCTGTGTACAAGCCTATGCAAATACTTTGACTTGACTTTGACTTTGTATGATAAATAATATCCTCCAACCGATTATGGCTACGATGGCCAATCTAAACGATTAGAAACGTACGCAGGATATATATTATAGTGCTTAAGTGTGTGCCCAAACAGAAGTGCACTCTCCGATAGTCTCTCCGACGACCGGAAAGGGATTGGGGGCACGACCAGCGGCTCAACGTGCTTTTCGAGGCACGGGGGTACAAGACGTCCAGACTCCGGGCTGACTCTAAAAATTGGTTAACGAAAACTTAGGTACAAATTTATGGCCTAACCTTGGGATCGAATCCGGGACAACTTTTGCTGCTGTCGCTTGAAAGTGCGACCTGCTAACCACTGCGCCACCGGGGCAGTCAAGCTGTACTTTATAAATCCTATGTACAATGTGCCCAGTAGTTCTGATTTATTTACGTGTCTGAATTCAACAATGTTTGATTTGAAAAAAACCCTCGAATGTAAATAGGGTTTAATCGCAAGATTTTTTAATTATTAAAACTCTATCAATCTGTATTGACTATCCCGATAGCATCTGGCATTTGGTAGAGACCCTGTCTCGTATGCCAAAAGCTGGGAGTATCATGGAGATCAAATACAATGGTTTTCATGATTAATGATTACACGTAAGTTTTTCCAAGATGGAGATCGGCATCGAAGAAAGATTTCGATGTAATTAAACTTCGAACTTATATACTGTCGCAGTAACAAGCCGTACTTTAAAGACTTTGATGAAATGTTGTCAATGTATCATTAGGAGGGATTTTAGAGATTATTCGGGAGGGATTTTATATATCTAGTGCTTAAAAGATTAACTGTATTAAAATCTGCTCTGATGAATTCCGTTATTTCATTAAATTTTCCATTTCCCTCAGACAAAACACAGATGAAACACAACACAACATATTCAGCAGGTAATCGACATCTAATAAAAGCATTTTAATAGTGCAAACAATGTTCACACTTCACTGTTGGGTTTAGAAAGGATTTTAGCATACATTTCCTGTGAAAACTACAAAATGGTTGGTACTTTGCGAGTACACGTTTGAAATACTTCAACGCTTTGTTATTTTATCACAGTTCGTTGAATAAACTCTTCATTCATTGTTTATTAAAAAAAAGAAAAAGAGGAAAGGTTTAGGAGATTATTTGAAACACTGTTTTATGTTATTTCATTTCTCATATTAGGACGCATTGATTTAAATCAAATCGAAAAAGGTTTTTTTTACATTGTGGCCTTAGATTAAATCGAAATAGCGGAAGATAGGTGACTCGTCTCAACCGCGTGGACCACTTAAATTAGGTCCCCATTGCCTAATTGCACGCAGTCGCAAATTGGCAAATCTGACAAGCAGTCGTGTCACACAAAAAAAATCTTTAATTGTTTTAAGTGGGATATAGGTAACCAAACTGCCTTCGTGCGCTTTTACACGTTGTACAAATTATTTCAAAAGATATAGATTAGGCCGTGTGAGTGAGGTTACCGGATGCCCAATGGGGGGTAAGGGGAAAAGGTTGGCAGCGCACTTGTGACTCCACTGGTGTTGCGGGTGTCCATGGGCGGCGGAATTGCTTTCCATCAGGTGATCCGTCTGCTCGTCTGCCACCTCTCATATAAAAAAAATTATAAAAAATCTCATGCAATCACATTTCACTCATAAGTAAAAGAAAAGTTTAAATTTCCCATGATAACTCTAAATTCATTAATGTTTTGGTCACCATTTTGCAGAGCTAGATAGAAATATACGATACATTAATGTGTAACGAGTTAAGTCATTTTGACAGGACTCAACTCTGAAGCGTAGCTGATCGTGGTACCTACGCTTTAAAATCCGAGTTAAAGACTCTTCACTATGCGAATGTGGTTTAGATGAGGGTACGTCAGACCACATATTTTTCAATTGTCAAAATTATAATTTCTCACTGTATGACATCCTACCCCCAAGAATTCCCCGCCCTATTAACTTTTCTTTTCTTCTTTCTTTGTCCTTCTCCTCTGTTATAGAATATTTATGTAGATATATTATTAAATATAATATTAGTCTTTGAAAGAAACTCCCACTTAACATTTTGTGCCGTCTATGTGTTTGTTTATACGTTTTTGTTGTATTTTTTTGTTTTAGGTGGTGTAAGAACTCAAATTAAAATAACATCCTGAAGCATTTAATCTCATCTATACCGGTCAATTTTTCTTTTAAAACGTGTCTCGTTAATCACTCGACATTGGCAGAGTTAAAAAAATGTGTTTGGCATAAGCAAACATAATAGCAGCCATTACAAAAAAAAAAAAAAAACCTACGCTTGACTCACTCACGCTTATGTCAAAAAATAGGTTTATCTCTGTCTTCCAATATCGTACAACTTTAAGTAAATGTGGCAGACGGCTGTGAGTACATGTGCATGTAGTTGAGCATCAAGCCCATTTTCAGTTGTCTAATTGATGGGACGTGCCGTATCTTCCCCTATTTTGTAATAATCTAAGATTGTAGCATATAAACGGGCATACGGCACCCCTGATGATATGTGATCACCGCTGCTCATGGACATCTGTAACAACCCATCTGCAACAAAAATCAGTGTAAGATTTTCGATTTAATGAAACTTCTAACAAACAAAAAACAAGCCGTGAAGGCTTCGATGATATGTTATCAATGTATGATTTTCGGAGAATAGTTTGTCAAAAAAAATCAGGGGAAATGCAATACGCATACCCGTCCATCGAATTGTGGAGTAATAAAGGGAACCGTTTAATTGGAGCCGAATGCAGAGATATTTTAATACCGAAAGCTACAAATACTTACAGACGTAAAAAGCGTAAGAATCTCAACAAATAAAATGTTTCACTCATTTTTTTTAATCTTACAGGGTTTTTTTTATAGGCTGTATATTGGCATATTGGCTCTCCTCATCCTGATGGTAAGCAAGAGAAGAGCCCAAGTTGCAATTACAACGGAAGCGATATCAAGGCATCATCTCCGTTGGCACCACCATACTGGCCCGCGAGATGCTTCATCACGCTTCTAGAAATATACCTACATTAGACAGATCATAAAAAATCAACATGCTTTTGGGATAAGACTTTAATTTTTGGAATAGCAATACGATAATAAACTCAAAGTATTGTAGGGTCTTAGCCATTGTGTTGGTGTACAGTAATTATGCAACTATGCAACATCTGTCAGTACTCAATACAACGACTGGCTTAGTCAGGCGACCGCGTACTCTGCACCCGGTCTCGAGGTGGAGTGGGATCTGAGTGTGCCTGAAAAGCTATGTCAAAAGAAAGGCGAATGTCTGGTGTGATTTCAGTTATTAACTGAAAAAATGTCCACTATTCCACGCAAATTGGAATTCGTATGTGGAATTTCTATTAATTTTATTTAAAGTTATATTATTTAATAATTTAAAGAAGAACAGAGTTCCCTAATACAAGCAAATATGTTGCTTAAAAGAAAGCTCCAACCACCACCAATCTGTATGACATGTGTGTTATTGAATAAATAATATAATATTTATTTGGCACTGTCTGGACATGATTGAATATAGTTTTGTTTTTTTTTTCCTTTTGTTTTATTTTTATGTATTTTTAATTGTTTTATGTTTTGTTTTCTGTTTGTACCAAATTGTGTTCTGTTTAAAATTGCTATATGTCCTGTGTTGTGATGTCTATAATAATACCTAAATATTTTCTTTCTTTCTTCTTACTTTCTTTAATTTTGAATTTTTTAAAAAAAAATATTAATTTATTTGCATTTGAACAACCATACAAAATAATGTATTACATGAATATTATATAGGAACCGAGGGATAGAAACTTTTCTACCCTATGGGGTCGTCAGTTTTACTGCCATTTCAGTCCGCAAATCCTTTGCCTGATCTTAAAGTAAGTATAGATAGTATCCAGCAGTACAAAGCTAACGCTAGTGCTTTAGACATAAAAACGGTCCAAAGTTCAATAACCGCCGTGTTCATATGCCACATTGATTTTATGTTATTATTATAATGAATCTGTTTTGCTACAGTAGGTGGCATACGACCACGTCAATACGGCATAATAATTTTAGCAAAGTCAATTTTTTTAAAGGGCGTCTTTTTTGGTAGTCGGGTTTTAGTTTTTACGCTTTATTTTTACTAAACATATTTTTAGTTATGTAAATAAAATAACATATTTTAAATGTGCTAAAAATGCTCTTTCATTTAGTACCACACACGGTACCGTCAAGCATATTTTTTTTTAGTTCCTTACTTTAAGTCCCCTAGAGAGCGCTGTAGTTAATTTAACGTGACTTCATGTCGCCTATAACCAGAAGACAATCAAGACACCTCTAACGTCATTCTCATTTGTTCAAATATGATAATTAGTTTAGAAGTTATGAGGGAACAGATGAACAACCATACATACATACAGGTCAAAAACATAACCCTCCTTTTTGCTTCGCCGTAGTCGGGTAATAAACAAATTAAATAAACATTTATCTACAAAACCCAACGATAACGAATAAAACAATAATCTTTCTCTTCCCGATATGTTAAGCCTCCACAATCACAGACATTGTGTTTCGGATATCTCCTACCCACATCGCTCCGTCCGGACAGCCTATCACGAAACGGAATTCACTCCATTATCTTTACCCCCGTCCCTTTCACACACGTTTCTCGTCTCTTTTTCAATGCGAGAGATATTTTCTCGTTCGGTTCTCGGACGGTTTCGTCGTAAGCCCTCTGATCCGCGAATGCAGGAATCCGATAATGGCTTGCAATAAATCCGCACCACTATCGGTATGTGTCTACTGTGACGTCATTTTCCTCGAGGATAACGCCTTTCTGTTGCGTAGGCACTCTGGTGTATTGGGCCGGGCGATTTATTAGTGTAAAAGGGCTATTGGCTGAAGTTTTTGGTAGTGAAGTAGTAAAACTGTTGTAACGAAAAAGTTAAATGCCTATTTTTTAAAACTGGCCGTGTGGTCCCCGGCAGAGTAGAATAGGCCACCCTCACCCTCGGTAAGAACCGAGGTGTCGTAAAAGGCGACTAAGGTAAAGCTGCGTGCATGATCATCAGCACCCAGAGAAGGAAAACTCTGCATTTATATCAAAACCCTCGCCAACCCGTCTGCCAAGCGTGGTGAGTATGGCAATTACCCTTCATGTGATTGAGGGAGGCCCGTGCCCCAGCTGTGGGGACTTAAATGGGCTGATGATGATGATCTGTTGAGGATCGACGGCTGGACCAGCCTCTTTTATATTGTTTATGTTTTAATCTTTTTTTTCTAATTTTGATATTATTATATAAAAAGAAAGTTTAGAATAGTTATTTACGGGATTGCTACCATGTCGTACCTTATTTTTGAGTATCCGATTTTTTTTATTAGTAAATAACTATTCTAATGTTAGTGACCATGAAAGTTTAAAACAATATAAAAAGAAAGTTTTGTTTATGATCGTTTTGCTGATAACGGTGTTTTTTATCAGCATCCTATAACCAGCGCTTTATTGTAATTTACAAAGTTTATATACAGTCCAATAGCAACACCATCTCTCCAAATATACTCATGTCTTTAATTTAATGTTGAACCAGGCAATGTATCATACGAAACCACCAGATTTTTGACTGACCTTTTTGAGATTTGACTGACCGGATGGCGCAACTGGTAGTGACTCTGCCTATTACGCCAAAGGTCGTGGGTTCGATCCCCACGCTGGACAAACATTCGTGCGATGAACACTTGTGTTTGTTCGGAGTCTGGGTGTAATATATGTATTTAAGTATATATTTATGTTCCTCTGTTGCCTGATATCTGTAACACAAGTTCTTAAGCTACTTAGTACGGAATCAGGTCAACGTATGAGATGTTGTGAGAATTATTATTATTATTATTATGAACTGTGTGTAGTTGAGATAAGGTTGAAAACCAATGAAATAAATGATGTCTAGTTGCCTGGTCAAGGGTTAACCTTCGCTACTCGCATCCAGCTCCTGCTAGCAACCTTGCTCAACCTGTCACTCCACCACGCCTGTGGGCACAAAATCTGTAGGCGTCCTATACTTACTATAAGTTTGACAAGACACGGTCTAGAAAATCATTTTTATCATTGTTAAGTTCATACGATTCCGCGGGGACGACGTTACCGGGTGTTCTGGTAGGTCGTACAGCAATGAAGGGCTGCATTGCGCTAGGTAGGGGTGAAGAAGCGAGCACGATCAGCGATGCGTTCTAGTCCCGGTTGTGGGTTTTCCGACCGCTATTGCGCAGAGATTGACACCCCAGGGGTTTTGGTTAAGGTTAGAGTCCCACATACCACCTTATTCCTTACACGTAGCAAGGTGACGGCCATGATGGTTTCCCCTCGGAAAAAAGGTTAGGTTACAATTATTTTTAATTCATACCTGAAGCTACCCACCACCCTTTAGGAAGACCATTATTTCTGAAAATACTCCTGCTGCGGTCATGATTTTAGTCCATTTTTAGGGTTCCGTACCTCAAAAGGAAAAAACGGAACCCTTATAGGATCACTTTGTTGTCCGTCTGTCCGTCCGTCTGTCAAGACCCTTTTTCTCAGGAACGCGTGGAGGTATGAAGCTGAAATTTATATCAATTACTCAGGTCTACTGTCCCTTGAAGCTGTGAAAAAATCAAACTTCTAAGCCAACGCAATCAAAAGATACAGCCGTTTATGCCGCAAATTTTCGACACTTGCAAGGGAATCAAAACCTACAGGGTGCTTCCCGTGAACTCAGAATCTTGAAATTTGGTACGAAGCAACGTCTTATAGCATAAATAAAGGAAAAATTACGAAAACTAGAAATTTTTAGTTACATCACATAATATATATTTTTTTTAATAATTTTAAACTTACTACCTATTTCCTCATAAACGCGTAGAGGTATTAAATTGAAATTCATACCAAATACTGAGGTCTATAATACCTTTAAGCTGTAATAAAATCAAATTTCTATATCAACGCAATTAAAAGAAACAGCAATTTAAGCTGCATATTTTGAAACTCGCAAGTACTCGCAAGGGAATCAAAACCTAAAGGGTACTTCCAGTCGACCTAGAATCTTGAAAATTGGCATGAAGCAACGTTTTATAGCACACATAAAGGAAAAATTCCGAAAACCTTAAATTTTTAGTTACATTACAAAATATATATATTTTTAATAAATATAAACTTATTACTTTTTTCCTCATGAACGCGTAGAGCTTACAAGTTGAAATTCATATCAAATACTTAGATTATTAGATCTAATTGCCTTTAACCCGTAAAAATAAAATTCTAAGTCAACGCAAAAACGCAAAACGCAAAAGTACAACCATTGATACCGCATATTTTGAAACTCGCAACTACACGCAAGGGAATTAAAACCTAAAGACCACTTCCCGTTGACATAGAATCTCGAAATTTGGTAAGAAGCAATAGCTTACAGCACAGGTAACAGAAAAATTCCGAAAAGCTTAAAATTTTAAGTAGTAATACCACCAAAAAAATTGTGATTGTAAACATAATTGTAGTTACAGCAATGACCGCGAGTTATTATACTATGTATGGGGAGGGCAACATTTAAATAAGACGAAATAGCCTTCTTCTTTATATTTCGACGTTCTTTTATCGAAATGATATGTGTTAATATAAAATAAAGGATTACTTAAACGATAAAGAGATCTTTGTCTTAAATTTATGCTCCTCCATCTTTCCCCATTGTAATGTTGTGAATTTCATTTTGCAATAAAAATACCATAGTTATGACTCGATTGTCGTAATGAACGAACTTTGTAAACCTTGCAGGTTTGTACGGAACCCTCGGTGCGCGAGTCCGACTCGCACTTGGCCGGTTTTTTTAAAGTTGGATACTGTTTTTGTCGATGATCTTGTTCATTGTAAGTTGGTATTTTTGTGTTCAAATACATTGACCCGATAGAATACTTTATTTAAGATAAAGATAAAAGATAAAGATAAATAATCTTTTTTCAATTTCGGTTCATACAAAACACTTATGAATGTCAATATAGGTACAAATATTATCTTCTTCCGCTGGTTCGGAATGTCGATTTCCAAGACACCAGAAAGAAACTCAGCAGTTACTCTTTTTAAATATTGATGATGTTATAGAGTTTTAATTGAGAAGAAAAAGAAAATACAATCATCATAGTTAACAGACTACTATGAATAACAACTCATAAGAGTAATCGATTAACATGACCAAGAATCCTTATCATTAAAATAGTTGTGTACTCTATAATAACCTTTCTTCATTAAGAAGGTCTTAATACGAGCCTTAAACTTATTCAGTGATAGGTTAATGACATTTTGTGGGAGCGTATTGAATATCTTAATACTTAAGCCAACAAAGGAATTACCGATTTTATGAAGTCTGAGGACTGGGATGGCAAGTCTATGTTAATTTTTGGTGTTAAGACTATGACTATTGGACTTTTTTGGAAAAGTGTGCAAGTTCCTACGTACATACAAAATTCAGTCGAGGATAAATTGGGAAGCCACGGTTACAATATTTATTTCTTTAAATTTCCCGAAGTGAGTCACGTGATCTATGGCTGTATATAGCGCGGATGGCCCTTTTCTGTAATACAAACATATGTGTGTCAGCAGCAGACCCCCACAACAGTAGACCATATGACATCACACTGTGGAAATAGTATAATAAAAAAATATTTCACAACGTCACATACATTGATCTGACTCCGAGATAGGTAGCTCAAGCACCTGTGTTACAGATATCAGAATCAACCATAAATAGACCAGTTTTGTCGTCTCGATATCGGTTAGACGCCCAATTTTTCTTACTGCATATGCAACGGAACTTAGTCTTCGTGCCAAAGCAGCAATATGCGGACCCCACTGCAATTTGAATACACAATATTATTAAGTAACGTATAAAAATATACAAAATATTGGCATCAATAAAAAAACATGATGTTTCGTTTAGAACTGATTAGGTTACCTTCTATGTTACTAGCATCGCCACTAAATTTGTATTAATTGTAACGATAATAAGACATTTTTTCAAAATACTTCGGTGAATCTATAAAGGAAAGTTTTAAAATTTCGTCGATGCGTCACCTTAAAATCATCTGCAATGTTTCGCCAAGTGAGTGGCAACCGTCTGCTCGTCTGCATCCTATTACATAATAAATACACTGGAGTTTACAAGAACTATGAAGGGTGGTGCTCAGGCCAACGAATTGCAAATTGCAACAAACCCTAGCTACTTGGGCATGTTCAGGTATTTATTCGTTTTGATCGACAATTTGCCAACCATTTTTTCACAGATACACTCTATATACCTTAACTTAACATACATAGAGTGAACACTATACATGCTGTATGGTTATACATTTACACCTTATTAACTGCCGCTTTTGACAACCATTCTGAACCACATTAGTTTTATGACTTCTGGAAATTCGCATAAAAACCTTTCAACTATTCGTTCATGTTTGATCTAGGTCCTGCCGCTGAATTCTTACATCGAACCACACGCAAGTCATTGTCATTCCATCCCCATCATTTCGATGGATAGCGGTCTAATACTGTGCGTTTTTAGCGAAACTTTCCACCTCGTATCTCAGTTCTGTGGAGTATTTCCAGATACGAGGGACCTTCTAGAGAAGGTCTTCTTCTCCTCCTTAAAAAGGCCGGCTTCTTCTCCTTTTTAAAAAGGCCGGCAATACATTAGCGATCTCTCTGATTTTGCAGATGTTCATGGGCGGCGATGATTACTTTCCATCATTACATCGTCATTTTGTATTAAGAGCCGAATAAATATTGTTTAGCATGGTAGATAGAAGAGGTGGAAAAATGTATAGAGATGTTTATACAAACATATATTTTGTTAACTTTATTGACAACACAGGAATTTTCGTACCCTACAAATGGAAGCAACAAATCTACCGCCTTACAGTAACTATAACAACTTAAACACAGTGTGTAGCAGTCACAGTCGCCGGCGTCGGATTTACAAATGGTGTTTTTTCTTTCATTGCACCCGAAGTCGGTAGTTTCGGCGAAGATAATGGGGCTTCAGGGTTGTAAATCTAATGTAATGGCACAAAAATAAACAGTACCGAGACGGACGCGCGTTTTCCATTTCGATTGTAGTTTTCATGCCCCAACCAACCACGTAGGGATGTGCCAATTTGAGATAAATATACTTACTTACGCGTAGTAAGTAACTACGCTGGTTCAGTGACCCAAAGTGGATCTTAACCTCCGTCACGAGAATGCGCCGGACATAGACCTCTTTAAATATTTGATATAGCTCCTTCCAGCATTTCTGCGTAGATCGTTGCTCCTTCGGACCATCTGAACTCTAGTTAAAGTTAAGTTATATTAATTATTTAATATGTGAATTATATTTTATTAAAAAAAGCATTGTGTCAAAAAAAACAAGTTTTCTTTCTTAAAATTGGTGTTCTTTTTTTATTTGGTACAAAAGTGCTTGAAATCATCGTCATCATCAGCCCATTTAAGTCCCCACTGCTGGGGCACGGGCCTCCCTCAATCACATGAGAGGTAATTGCCATACTCACCACGCTTGGCAGACGGGTTGGCGAGGGTTTAGATATCAATGCAGAGTTTTCCTTCTCTGGGTACTTATGATCATGCCAGAAGCTTTACCTTAGTCGCCTTAGGAGATTTTAATTCAAGTTGTACGGAAAGTTGATGATAGGTAAAGATACTATCATAATTATGGTTAACATAAAGTTGATGGTACAGTGTATTGGCGACTCGTAATTTTTTTTACGTAATAGGTAGCAGACGAGTAGACGGATCGCCTGATGGTAAGCCATTGCCGCCCATAGACACCCGGGAGACCAGTGTAGTCACAAGTGCGCTGCCAACCTTCAAACCCCCCATGCCCCCAGGATTGGGTCTGCGGTACCCTCACTCGCGCAGTGAAACACAGTGCTGCTTCACGCCGGTTTTCTGTGACTCCGTTCGAGCTGGCCCATTCATGCCGAAGCGTGGGTTTCCCACGGTCAAAATTTACCAATTATGGTAAATCGTCACCCATAAACGACAATACCATTGGAGGCATCGAGTTTATTATAACTCAAGTATACACATCACTAGTTCCACGGTAATAATCCTTTGTGGATGGAAATGAAGCTATTTTGGCTCAAACCTTGTTCAGTTATTTCCGTCAATTTTACACTTTCTTTTATTTTTTGTGCCAACAGCGACTTGGTAAATAGTTCACGGAAATTTAAAGGCTGCTGGTGTGTTAAATGGGTCGAAATTTATGATTTTCTTTTGTAAATCGTAAAAAACTTTTTTTTTGTGAATGGTTAAACTTTATTTTCAATCGTAGGTTACTTAGTTTATACATACCAACTTGTTGTTAGTACACAAGTTTAGTTTATTATAATGATTTATGCAGAGCAGTGATTGGGTATTTGACTAAGCTGGAGATTTTACAAAATATAAATATTTTATAGGTAAATATGTGCTAGTAGCAAAAAATCTCAATTATAACCTTAACGCCTAGCCGGTTTTATGGTCAATCTCAAATTCATGGGCAAGTCCATTTATAAAGTATGAAATTATTAAAAAAATATTATACCATTGTATAACCCATACAATTTGTACCAACTATTATTAAACGAAAAATTTGATATATCTACCATACAAAATTCAAATGAAATGCATTCATGTGTTGTATGGAGCGTTTTTGGTTTGCCCAAAATAATGACGTGATTTTAAAGTTGTGTTATCTCAGGTAGTTTAAATGATAATCAAGAAATTCTTTCAACGAAAATTCTACGATTGAGAGGTCTTTTAATTTAAAATAAAGAAATAGTCAAACACCGTATTAAAATGTATGAATTCAGTTAATTGTTATTGTGGCCAACAGTACTAATTTAAATTCATACGTGTCAAAACAAACTTGTTGCTCTCGTCTTTGTGTAACTTACTGCGTACAACTTTATTAATAAAATTTCACTAAAATCTTCAAAAAATAACAATGAGAATATGCTCGAATCTCTAGAGCGTTAATTTAAAACTTTCTATTGTAAAAGTCAAACAAAAGACTGTCAGTGAATAGATAAGACTATTTGTTGTTCATTCAATCTCGAACCGAAAACTTCATAAAGGCTAATATTGACAAAAGTCATCTCAATGGAAACAAAATCAAAGTTTCGAAAATTGCAAATTCAAATTTTAAACTTGACGTTCTATAATTTTTCTAAAACAAAAGACAGTCTGAATAAGTTAAAACCGTGTTATAAAAAGAGGTGGCTGAGTATGACTGGATTTATTTATTTATTTTTGGCACAAAAAACAGAATAACGTCAAAGAAGCATCAATATTAACAAATTAAATATTTTTAGTCCAGACATTATCCCAAAATCATGTGTACACATCATGACATCTAAAGCAATAAGAGTAAATAAAAATGTCTACTATTAAAAAAAAAAACAAACCTCAGATCTTAAAATAACAATTAATAATATTACAAGTAACGTGCGGCTATATTGGTTTAAATTATACACTTTTGGAGATATTTTTTATTGACTGCCCGTTTGAAACTTGGCAGGTTGTCATTAAATATATCTATAAAATTAAAATTATTTATCAGGAGTTCATTGTAGAGGACATCGACACATTCTAACTACAGGGTTAAAGTATGATGTGTTGTTTTTATGTTTGTTTTGGATTAAACCGTTATTTCATTTATAAGGCTGTGTTTTTTTGGATCGTGTGATTTTTACCATCACGCAACCATACGAGTATTTATGATAATGAAAAGTACTTGGTCGACGTTAATGATAAAAAAACATGTCTATATCTCATGAGAATTATCACATAATCGCCCTTTTAACAATGCCTATTTTCGATAAAAATCACAAGCACAATCATACCCAGCTTTATATGTTGGTACAAGCGGCCTAATTTAAAGCAGACGTTGAGACCGAATTTCCCTCTCTTTCACACGCTCTGCGCATCTCCTTTGTTCGGATGCGTCAGGTATATTCTCGTTTGCTACGGGACGGCTTCAAATTATGCCACCTGTGTAGAACTAACGAACTGCAAGCTGCCCACTAGTCTGTACTATTTATAGGATAAGAAGCAATTTCACCATCACCATAGCTTATAGACAAACAACTTGCACGATGCATAAGATACCCACCACCATCTATTGGTACTACACTTGTCCGTTGGAAATCCACGATTCGTGACCGCGGAAGAGCCACGGCGCGCGCGCACTGCGCGCACGCCCGCACGCACGGACGCACGCACGCACGCACGCACGAACGCACGCTTCGGCATGAATGAGCCAGCCGGTTTGACCGGAGTAATACCACGTCCTCACAGAAAACCGGCGTGAAACAGTGCATGCGCTGTGTTTCACTGCGTTAGTAAGGGGACTGGAGGCGCAATTCAGGGAAAGGGGGGGTAAAGGTTAAAAGGTAAGCAGCGCACTTGTGACATCACTGGTGTTGCAGGTGTGCATGGGCGGCGGCAATCGCTTGCCATCAGGTGATCCATCGGCTCGTCTACCACTTATATCATAAAAAATCTATGGTATAAAGTGGATGTCCCGAAACAAATTGAGGGCGGGCCACTAGTATGAAATATTTTGGTACAACTTGCACAAAAACGAAACTCATTATGCTATGAGAGTCATCCTGCCCAAAGTTTTTCCCCCACCCGCAGGCTGCATAGGAAACTTCCGGGAGCAGCTGGTAGCCTCTTGCCAAGTAATTATACGTATTTCTGGATCATTCCGCCTTTTGTCGGATTTACTTTTGATAAGACCGGACACCCGGTGCTGTTCGGGTTTTACGACTACAAAGTATTACCTCTAAAGCGTTTGTTTTGTAAGAAATAGTTCTTCGAATCTAGGAATACTATCCACAATCCTGTGAAAACTTAACAAACAAGATTGTGAATCAGGAAGATGCGTAAAACTTTTTAGATTTGTGTCCGGAACTTTAAAGGGAAATTTAAGAAATGAAAATGTAAAAGATTGAAGGCGTATGGTTGTATACCTACTTATCTTCTTGCGTTGGCAACACATATAGAATATATGGCCAGTTTTAGCAATCCTTACATAGCGAGTGGGCTATGACCATCCAAATTACTCAGCCATCAAGCTAGTAGATAAATCAATAAGTAAATTCATACAACATCATATACATGATCCGATTCCGTACTAGGTAGCTTAAGCACTTGTGATACGGATATCAAGCAACTAATAAAATTCGGTCTTCCATTTTGCAATTTAACGGTCCGAGGTAACACCTTCGAGGTACCAGATACTTGGGAGAAAATAAAGGGACCTACATTGTCTAATTAGGGACAAAGATTGCTGATAATGATGCGCCCCACATAAGAAACTTTCAAATATAGAATATGCAATTATATTAGTCATTCGGTTCCCGTTAGATTCAAACGTAGCATGCATTGTTCGATTTCAAAAGTACCGTCAGCGTGTCTACAAAAAACATCTTTGGAGCCAGGTAATTAAGGCGACGGGTGGCCCTAACTAGCGAACCATTCGTTTTTAATTGCTAGCTTCTAAACCAACTATTTTAAACAATTTGGTAACAACCTCTCGGCAAACACTTATACTATTTATTAAATAACCATGCACAAATGTTGGGTTCGTTTTTGTACGCGAAAAATTGATTACGGCCACTTTTAGCGTGAATAAATTTTTCGCGTACAAATGTTGTGTGAGCATTTGTGCATGGTTATTTAATAAATAGTATAAGTGTTTACCGAGAGGTTGTAATCCCGAAATTATTTAAAATAGATCCGGTTTAGCAGCTAAAAATTAAAATCGATTGGCATCGCTAGTGTGCCCTACCCGTCACTTTAAGTAGTTTAGCTCGTCATTTAAGCTTAGCTATAGCTGATTTCCGTGCCAGCATATGGTAACAATAATAATATTGTTGAATTCCTTTAAACATTAACAAACCTTTGCCTTTGCTTCTCTCTATTGTCCACTAAACAAAACTTATAACACGAAATCAAAAGTGAAAAAATACCTTACATGTTTACTTCGTCGACTCAGCATCATATCGAAAACGGTTTCATAAACATTTCACCGAACCAATTTAGGCATCAACGATCCGGTTCTAACTTACCTCGTGGCAGTTCAAAAATAGTCAATTACTACCGAGATGGAGAGAAAACGATTTTCGCAACAACCCAATTGCATTGGGGTTACGAAGCCGCTGTTTTCAATTTTAGTTCCAGCACCATACAATTTGCTGTGGAAACTCGAAACTCTCCTTTTCTAACGTGACAGAAATAGACGCGATGGAAATATACTGTTTTATACCAGGAATCTAGAGTTTACAGAAATTACAAATTTTGTGTCAGTAGGGGTGTGGAGGCCACGTATAGGAAGTCGCAGCCGTGGCAGGCCGGGGGGCTATGCTCGGGGTCTCCCTGCGTGATCGTATCAGAAATGATGAGATCCGCAGGAGAACTAAGGTTACAGACATAGCCCAAAGGATTGCATGCCTCAAGTGGCAATGGGCAGGGGACATAGCGAGGAGAACAGATGGCCGTTGGGGCGGAAAGGTCCTCGAGTGGAGGCCACGTATAGGAAGTCGCAGCCGTGGCAGGCCCCCACAAGTTGCACCGTCGATCTGGTGAAGGTTGCGGGAATCCATTGGATGCGGGCGGCACAGGACCGATCTGTGTGGAGAACTTTGGGGGAGGCCTATGTCCAGCAGTGGACGTCTATTGGCTGAAATGATGATGATGAACAGTAGACACTTTAATCTTATTAGGTTGCAATAAAATTCAAAGTTCTGAGTTTTTGGTATGATGTTAGGATGGATAACAATAGCACGAATAGGTAGTGTACAACAAATTATTGAGTGTGCAGTCTTTACAGTGCTCAAAAAACCTTGAAACTTTTAGATTATTTTTATTTTTTCGATTACCATTTATTGCGAACAGAAATGTTTCAATGACTGGTCTTAAATGTTATGTATAAGGTATATAAGGTGTTCGCGCTAGGGCAAACCAATAAAAGAAGATTTGGGCTTACTCCAAAATAACGTTAAAATTACAAAAGGCGTGTGTTCAGCTAAAGTCTCTTTATACAGTACAAAATTTTGAATGAATTGATTGGTTAAGAACTATGTGACGTTTCGCCAGGCAAAGACCTCTGATTGGTTTTTACATTTACATAATTAAACAAAGTAAAATACACTCTAACATTATCTAATTAAGATTTAACTTATTAAAATAGACCTATTGGCGTAGACATAAGGTATATACTGTTATGTATAAGGTAATATACAGCGTGTTTATTTGATACGGGCGAATATTTTAATGGCGATTACTATCGGACCTAGGGAACCTGTTTACATACATTTCTTTAGGAAATTAAGGTACTTTTTTTTTCATTCAAAATAATTGAGCACGCAATGTATTGCATCCACTGGTAGTTAACGTTAATAACATCAATTAACGTAGACATAAGTATCTAAACGTCATACGAGTGTCATGACACTCATGTCACTTGTCATGTCAAACAAAGTTGGACGGCATACATTGCTGCTGGGTTGCACTTTAGAAAAATCATTACACCTAATTAACCACAAAATTTAATGAAATGATTATCTTATACGATTCGTAGGATCAGATATTATAGCTGGATTAATTATTCGCGCGTATAAAATACAAACGCTGTATATAATGGCAGGCCTGGGGTAATCTGCGACCGTCATCCATGATTTGCGAATTCCGGGAAAGACGCATATAAAGCATGCATGTAAAACGGTAGCAAAGTCGAAATTTAATGTCATATATTAATCTTTAATTATTCGGCTTGTTAACTTTCTAGTCGGTCCCTCATTAGGGAGGATCGTGGTCACTAGAACTTGTCAACCAAACAAACTTTCTCCATTGGTTGCGATTGGAAGTAGCCTTCATCACATCATAGCTCTTTGGTAGCGATGTAGCTCTTTTTATTTGGTCAGAACTTCGTGTTGGTGATCGGCTTCGTGATCTTTTGCCTTCAGTGTTGCCAACAATGACCAGTTTTTCAAGGCTACCATCCCCTCTTCGCATTATTTGGCCGAAATAAGAGAGTATGCGTACCTATACGCTCGGCTTGTTAAACAAGGTATTTAAAAAGGAATAATTGTAAAATTATGAACTGAATGAACTACCCCTAATATTTTCGAAAAAATGCGACCTTCGTATTTTCAAGAAATAAGCGATTTTTTGTGTGCCGTGTAAGTGTAAGGCCGTGTGGTCCCCGGCAGAGTATAATAGGCCACCCTCACTCTTACCGAGGTGTCGTAAAAGGCGACTAAGGTTAAGCTGCTGGCATGATCATCAGCACCCAGAGAAGGAAAACTCTGCATTTATATCTAAACCCTCGCCAACCCGTCTGCCAAGCGTGGTGAGTATGGCAATTACCCCTCATGTGATTGAGGGAGGCCCGTGCCCCAGCAGTGGGGACTTAAATGGGCTGATGATGATGATGAAGCGATTTTTTGTTTACGGCCGGCAACGTACTGTGGATTCTGGTATCCATTGGCAAAATCTTTATTGTTTACTACATGTAGTTGATACAATGTCGACGTTGACGACAAATGATTGACGATCCGTTTGGATCAGTGGAAGTGAACGCTGCCTTTAGTCCAAGGGTTACGGGTTCGATCCCCGTACGGTACAAACATTTGTGCGTATGAACGTCTGTTTGTATTGGTCTGGGTGTATTCTATGTAAATACTTATAATCCCACTGTTGATTCTGAGTCCGTAACACAGGTGCTTGAGCTACCTATTTCGGAGTCAGATCAATGTATGTGATGTTGTGAAATATTTGTTGTTTGTTGTTAAGTTTGGAAAACCTGTATTAGAAGAACCTGTAATTTGAATTTTTGAATTAAAACTGTTGACAAAATTCATCATTTCAAAAACCGGATTCTAGGTGCACCCTACAAACCTTCCTATTACTTTCAGCTGCGTACAACGATTAGATGATTGATGGAATTTGTCATAAAAAGCTTTGCTGCACGCCCCCAAATTATTTCTCCCCAAACTTTAATTACTTATTTATGGCGCAAAAACCACACGTGTGCCAAAAAGCAACTACTGAGAGTGTTAATGTAAAGGCGAAAGTTTAGGGCAGAGGGTGTGCGGTTGCCAGAATTGTAATTATGTGGACAGTGTTTCTAAGAGGGTTGGAATTAAATACTTTGAGTAATTATACATCAAAGCACTTCCAGGTTATTCAGATAGCTGAGATTTCTTAAGTCATGAGGTCATCGCTAGAGATGTTATTTATAAACCCAGACAAAAAAAAGTTGTAGTGTGTGACTCACCTATACGCCTTTTTTTTGTCACTGGGTAATGCCGCCGCGGCCCGAAGTGCAATGGGCCAAACTTGCCGCCGTTTTACGGGGCCTTATGCATACCCTCCTGCTGGGGAGTAGAAGGGTTATTGCGGGCTCTCCTCTGGCATGGGCTTCTCCTAACGAGTAGCCGGCCAGAGGCAAACTGACTAAACCCCAGCAGTATTCCCTCATCGCCCTTAAGTGGGGAAGAGTCATGGGTTCAAAAGGGGCGAACCTTGACATCATAACCTCCCCACAGGCCAGGCGGTTCCTCCCTCGGCTTGGTCGTGAGAGGGGGTAGGCAGAGCCAGGAAAAATGAGCCGTCCCTACCAGGCTGCGGAGGGAGCCTGTGCAATACCGGCGCTGGTGTCCCCACACCATGCGCCAGCAGGCTCCCTCTGACCTCACCTCTACACCTAGGCTAGGAATAAATAAATGACCCTGTAATAACACGCAATCGGCTTAGAACGAATATTTAGTTTGTTTTTCTTTGCATTTTCCAAAATTTCATAAGTTTCATGGTCATCCTGCCAGTACTGCTTTTGGTGGCCTCTCGTGCACGCGTACTGCATAGTGTAGTTGGGTTCTTAAACTTTAATTATGCTTAAGAACAAATATTATTACTAAAAGACAAATGAAAAAAGGGTAACGTGTGTGTGTTAGTATATCTTTCACCTTTTGATATATAAGGGGATGAATAAAGTATTCACCCCTTTTTCGTAAGAATCGTTTTTTTTTTATTTGGAACATTTCAGTCCACAGCCTCTACGCCCGTGCCTTTATTTACTTGTTTAACATAATTGCTTAAAGTAATATTTTTTGCTTCGCGAAGGTAAGAATAGTTCGAAGAAGTTCTTTTTGGAAATCATAATTTTACGGACTTTTAAACTACATGTGGTGGTCGACCCGTTTAAAATTAAGTCTCCTACGATACAGAAGAGGAACAAAAAATGTAAAATCAATTTTATCGTAGGGTACGTAGGTTAAAAAAAACAAGAAAGGTTAGGTTCACGTTAAGAATCAATATCTCAGCAATATTATAGGTATCCACAGTTTAAAAAACTATCCAAAACATGCAGGGGCATTCTCGTGTATTTGACAATAAAGTCGAATTATCGATCGAATGTATGAAATCTCTTAGCTCAACACCAATGTCGATTGCACGAGAATTTGCCCCCCTAGTTTTCCTCACGAGGTTTATCCTCACCGTCAAGCGAATGGTAAAAAATAATGTGCACATAGATTTTAGATCCAGAGGTGTACGCCGGATATTCGAACATACGATCTCCCGTTCAGAAGTCGCAGGCTCTTTTCCACTGGGCTACCATCGTTCTACTACATCACTATCGGTGTCTACGGGCGACGGCTATCGCTTACCATTAGGTGGTACGTCTGCTCATCTGCAATCTATCACTAAAAACTGACTGACTGAATGGCGCAATTGGACCCTGCCTCCTACGCCAAAGGTAGTGGGTCCGATCCTCACCCTGGGGCATTGAAATTAATGCGACGAACATTTGTGTTTGTTCAGTGTCTGGGTGTAATATATGTATTTACAAACTGTGCGGATAAAGAATGGGATTAGAAATGGCGGCGCATCTATTCACTTAGACTATAGACGCGAATATAGACTCGCACTCGTGGAAGTCAACATCATCGTCATCGTCAGCCCATTTAAGTCCCCACTGCTGGGGCACGGGCCTCCCTCATTCACATGAGGGGTAATTGCCATACTCAACACGCTTGGCAGACGGGTTGGCGAGGGTTTTGATATAAATGCAGAGTTTTCCTTCTCTGGGTGCTGATGATCATACCAGCAGCTTTGCCTTAGTCGCCTTTTACGACACCTCGGTAAGAGTGAGGGTGGTCTATTCTACTCTGCCAGGGACCACACGGCAAACTCATACTCGTGGGTGTGCGAGCGAGAAGTGAATAGATGCGCCACCATTTCTGATCCCATTCTTTATCCGCATAGGTTGTAAGTATATATTTGTGTTCTTCTGTTGTCTGATGTCTGTAACACAAGTTCTTAAGCTAGTTAGTACGGAATCAGGTCAACCTATGAGATGTTGTGACAATTATTATTATTATTAAAAAGAAAGTCACTACACCATTACAGTACAAAAATCTAAGTCGCGGTGTACTAACAAAACAGATGTATTCGAGTATTGGCATATTCCCACGAGGGTCGGGAGTTACTGTAGCTACGGTCTGTGGAATGTCAGGTTTTGTATGACATATAGTTGGCATTTATAGGATTTATATCGCGACGTAAAATACCTATGTAGTAAAGTTTAATGTCAAAGTATATTTTACTGGCTGAAATGTTGTTGTCTTTTCTCTGAGTGCCTACCTATCTACTAACACTGAGTAATAAATACGCAGATCAAGAGTATAATAATAATAATATTTTCACAACATCATATACATTGATCTGACTCCGAGATAGGTAGCTCAAGCACCTGTGTTACGGATATCAGAATCAACAGTGGGATTACAAATATATACATATAATATTTTATTTTGTAAATACATACGTATAATACAAAGCAAACACCCAGACCCAATACAAACAGACATGTTTATGCACACAAATGTTTGTACTGTGCGGGGACCGAACCCGCAACGCTTGGACCAAAGGCAGCGTTCACTACCACTGTTCCAAACGCGTCGTCTGTAGTATCAAGGATATTCAATGAATTTTCATACACACATGCTCAGTTAAAGGTTAGTCCTAGATTATATAAAAAATTAAGGGCCGATACGGTAGATCTGACGTCATACCATACATTTATCCACGGATAAAGGTTGATCGAATCGGGCCTCAATAGTGCAAATTATTTTTGCCTTACCAACCAAATATGGTGGTTTAACGAAGTATATGACAAAATCATACTTGGCCGGTTATTTTCATGATTATTCTGCAGCCGCTTCAATGCTTACTAAGAAGTAATTGCCCTTTTGTCCCTATCTACACCATACATTTTATGGTGAACTAATAACGAAGACTTTTAGACAACCTTTAGGCGAAAAACATATTTATCAAGAATAGTAGAAGGAGTGACAGCATAATGATTATAAGTAAATACATATTTTTAAATACATTATAACAGAAAGCATCACAAATTTATTCTATAAAACGAAAGCAATGGGCCGTATTTTCCAAATGGTGAATAAGTGTATTATGTTAATTGTACTGAGAAATGTATGATATCTGTAATACAATTTCTGTGTAAGATTTTTGAAAAAAATGCTTCAAAAATAATAATGTCAGACTTTTATATGTACTAGTATATTTTTTTTTTCAAAAACAACAGAATTATACGTCAAATTCATAAAAGCTACATCGAACCGTGAAAAAATAATTATGGTCTTTGCATCTACATAATTACTTAGCAACTAATTATAACATTGAGTACGCAATTTTTTCTTAATTGTTATTACTTTAATTGCGGACAAACGAGCACACGGTACACCTGATGGTAAATAATCACCGCCACGAATGAACATCTGTAACACTCAAGGAATCACAGCTCTTATCCCGAACAGTTGCCTTTCCCGAACAGTACGATATGGTGACCTTTGTCACCAGGTCGTACTGTTCGGAAACACCACCGATGGCTGCTGGTTTCACAGTTTCACTGTGCACGCTAAGAAATGACGTGTAAAGGCACTGTAGTGGAGTATTGCTCGCATCTCTGGGATGGCTCCGCTAAATACCTTATGGATACTCTCGATAGATTGCTACGACGGGCTGTACGTATCATAGTTAACGAAGAGGTTACAGATACCCTTTAACTACGTAGAGACATCGGGTCGCTTAGCGTCTTTTATCTATATCACGGTGAGTGCTCTGAAGAGCTTTTCTCCCTCATTCCACCAGCTCTTTTCTGCCACAGAACTACACACGCCAGACAACGCTGTCACCGCTACACAGTGGAAAATATTCTATCACGAAATAAAAAATTTGGTAGTTCTAATTCTGCTGCACCATCAAGAAATGGAACTCGTTGCCGGCGCATGTATTTCCTCCTCCGTACAATATGGATTCCTTCAAACGAAGCGTGAAGAAGCATCCGGCGGGCCAGTATGGCAGTCCCAACGGAGGTGACGTCTTGACATCGCGTCCGTTGTAATTGCAAAGTGGGCTCTTCTCTTGCTTACCATCAGGCTGAGGAGTCACTGACAAAATCACTTTAAAAAAATCCAGCCAGGTGATGTGCATGAAATAAAGCATTCATATGTTATATACGGTGATGAAAAATTGCGACTGGAATAAAGCTGAACTGCTCCTCGGAACACGGGAAGTGGGTAGGTGAAAGTAAATGCAATAGAATTATAATTAAGTTCATTACCGTGCATTCTAAACAGCAGTTCCTGCAACTCACCTTTAAAGAGTAAAATCATCTTCGCACAGTAAAATGCAACCATTACGACATAAAAAAGAGCCTACTTCTTTTTAAAAGACTTGTAACCTTTTTGTGAACTGAAAGCATCGATATGTCACGGGAAAATAACAAGATCCGTAAGTTTATCAATTCACTAGGAAGTTTATGAACCTTCGTGAGATTCTATACGAAAGATAAATTGTATTATTTTACGTCCACACTTTCGTAAATTTATCAATTTATGACGTCATACGGTAACTTTATAAACTAACGGATATCTATTCGTAAAATGTTATATGGTTCGACCAAACACACAAACCCTTTTAAATAGGTATATAAATAAATAAATAAATATTTCACAACGCCACATACATTGATCTGACTCCGAGATAGGTAGCTCAAGCACCTGTGCTACGGATATCAGAATCAACAGTGGGATTACAAATATACACATATAATACTTTTTTTTTCTAAATACATACTTATAATACATATAAAACACCCAGACCCAATACAAACAGACATGTTTATGCACACAAATGTTTGTACTGTGCGGGGACTCGAACCCGCAACGCTTGGACCAAAGGCAGCGTTCACTACCACTGTTTCCAAACGCGTCGTCTGTAGTATCAAGGATATTCAATGAATTTTCATACACACATGCTCAGTTAAAGGTAAGTCCTAGATTATATAAAAAATTAAGGGCCGATACGGTAGATCTGACGTCATACCATACATTTATCCACGGATAAAGGTTGATCGAATCGGGCCTCAATAGTGCAAATTATTTTTGCCTTACCAACCAAATATGGTGGTTTAACGAAGTATATGACAAAATCATACTTGGCCGGTTATTTTCATGATTATTCTGCAGCCGCTTCAATGCTTACTAAGAAGTAATTGCCCTTTTGTCCCTATCTACACCATACATTTTATGGTGAACTAATAACGAAGACTTTTAGACAACCTTTAGGCGAAAAACATATTTATCAAGAATAGTAGAAGGAGTGACAGCATAATGATTATAAGTAAATACATATTTTTAAATACATTATAACAGAAAGCATCACAAATTTATTCTATAAAACGAAAGCAATGGGCCGTATTTTCCAAATGGTGAATAAGTGTATTATGTTAATTGTACTGAGAAATGTATGATATCTGTAATACAATTTCTGTGTAAGATTTTTGAAAAAATGCTTCAAAAATAATAATGTCAGACTTTTATATGTACTAGTATATTTTTTTTTTTCAAAAACAACAGAATTATACGTCAAATTCATAAAAGCTACATCGAACCGTGAAAAAATAATTATGGTCTTTGCATCTACATAATTACTTAGCAACTAATTATAACATTGAGTACGCAATTTTTTCTTAATTGTTATTACTTTAATTGCGGACAAACGAGCACACGGTACACCTGATGGTAAATAATCACCGCCACGAATGAACATCTGTAACACTCAAGGAATCACAGCTCTTATCCCGAACAGTTGCCTTTCCCGAACAGTACGATATGGTGACCTTTGTCACCAGGTCGTACTGTTCGGAAACACCACCGATGGCTGCTGGTTTCACAGTTTCACTGTGCACGCTAAGAAATGACGTGTAAAGGCACTGTAGTGAAGTATTGCTCGCATCTCTGGGATGGCTCCGCTAAATAGGTACCTTATGGATACTCTCGATAGATTGCTACGACGGGCTGTACGTATCATAGTTAACGAAGAGGTTACAGATACCCTTTAACTACGTAGAGACATCGGGTCGCTTAGCATCTTCTATCTATATCACGGTGAGTGCTCTGAAGAGCTTTTCTCCCTCATTCCACCAGCTCTTTTCTGCCACAGAACTACACACGCCAGACAACGCTGTCACCGCTTCCCAGTGGAAAATATTCTATCACGAAATAAAAATTTGGTAGTTTTAATTCTGCTGCACCATCAAGAAATGGAACTCGTTGCCGGCGCATGTATTTCCTCCTCCGTACAATATGGATTCCTTCAAACGAAGCGTGAAGAAGCATCCGGCGGGCCAGTATGGCAGTCCCAACGGAGGTGACGTCTTGACATCGCGTCCGTTGTAATTGCAAAGTGGGCTCTTCTCTTGCTTACCATCAGGCTGAGGAGTCACTGACAAAATCACTTTAAAAAAATCCAGCCAGGTGATGTGCATGAAATAAAGCATTCATATGTTATATACG
This sequence comes from Marasmia exigua, assembly GCA_019059595.1. Taxonomy (NCBI): domain Eukaryota; kingdom Metazoa; phylum Arthropoda; class Insecta; order Lepidoptera; family Crambidae; genus Marasmia; species Marasmia exigua. The sequence continues at coordinate 16,490,509 of CM032478.1, read as the reverse complement.
GTGATGAAAAATTGCGACTGGAATAAAGCTGAACTGCTCCTCGGAACACGGGAAGTGGGTAGGTGAAAGTAAATGCAATAGAATTATAATTAAGTTCATTACCGTGCATTCTAAACAGCAGTTCCTGCAACTCACCTTTAAAGAGTAAAATCATCTTCGCACAGTAAAATGCAACCATTACGACATAAAAAAGAGCCTACTTCTTGTTAAAAGACTTCTAACCTTTTTGTGAACTGAAAGCATCGATATGTCACGGGAAAATAACAAGATCCGTAAGTTTATCAATTTACTAGGAAGTTTATGAACCTTCGTAGGATTCTAAACGAAAGATAAATTGTATTATTTTACGTCCACACTTTCGTAAATTTATCAATTTATGACGTCATACGGTAACTTTATAAACTAACGGATATCTATTCGTAAAATGTTATATGGTTCGACCAAACACACAAACCCTTTTAAATAGGTATATAAATAAATAAATAAATATTTCACAACGCCACATACATTGATCTGACTCCGAGATAGGTAGCTCAAGCACCTGTGCTACGGATATCAGAATCAACAGTGGGATTACAAATATACACATATAATACTTTTTTTTTCTAAATACATACTTATAATACATATAAAACACCCAGACCAATACAAACAGACATGTTCATGCGGGGATCGAACCCGCAACCCATGGACCAAAGGCAGCGTTCACTACCACTGTTTCAAACGGATCGTCGTATATGAATCTTTGAAATACGTAAAAAACACACTGCTCTCTTATTGGTCAATGTTCATAGTGGCAATGTCAATCAGATCACGCGTAGCGTTTGGATATTGCTTACTTATTATTTTACGAGTGAGTTCAGTAAGTTTATGAACAAACAAAAATATGGACGTAAAATAATGCAATTTATCTCCCGTTTAGACTCCTACGAAAGTTTATAAACTTCCTAGTAAATTGATAAACATACGAATCTTGTTATTTTCCGGTGACAGATATATATTAAATATTTATATAAATGCCTAAAAGAAGAAATATGTTAGAGCCTGTAAAGCAAAGTAGAAATCTGTGGCAAAAAATGACCTGCGACTCCAGTGAAGTTATAAGTACCAACAATTAAACCGCCCTTTCCCCCGGATTAGGCCTCCGGTACTCTCACTCACCCAGTGAAACACAACTCAGTACTGCTTCACGCCGGTTTTCTGTAAGGCCGTGGTATCACTCTGGTCGAGCCGGCCCATTCATGTCTAAGCGTGGCTCTCCCACGTAGTAGAAAAAAGTAGATATATTACATATTAGGAGTGCCATTAAATTTACATGTTCGAACATTGTTCGAAGAAGAAAGATTTTTTATTAAGTTGTGCATCTATGGGAATTGATTCATATGGAGTGATCGTTCGGCATTGTAGCTTTTTCATCCTTGTGGTAACAAGGGCAATATGTCATGTAAAAAATTTATACTAAAATGAGTCTAGTTATCGACGCTTGAAATCAAAACGCTAGAAAGTAGATACCTGCCTACCATTTTAGAATTAATAAATTTGAAAATTATGAAGGTTGTTATAGAGTTCAGTTTAGATATTCTTGGTTTAACGTTAAAGGGATTATCATTATTGTGATGACGTTCGTTTGTTATAGTGTTTGTTATAGCTCTGCAATGCTCACAACGTAATACCCTGTCCCGTTTGGATCAGTGGTTAAGAACGCTGCCTCTGGTGCAAGGGTTGCGGGTTCGATCCCCGCACAGTACAAACATTTGTGTACATGCACAAGTCAGTTGCTTATAAGCATTGTAACGTTGTACGTTAATTCTAAGTATTTATATCTATTTAACTAGCCCTAAATCAAAATATTATAAAACTATAAGAATTGAAAATCAAGCTACGGTTTACGAATTGGCGCGCGCGCATCTAATGAGTGCGACATCTTTACGAAGCCAGTCGAAGGCCGCCGACTAGCGAGCCCTCGGCAATCATCGGAAATCCCTGCGCTCAGAGCTGTTCTGACCTCGGGACGTGACGGCTGCGTCACGCGCTCCCAAAATTATAAATAAATAGATCGATAAGTGCAGTGAAATCCCGCTGGGGTACGTTTCTATGCTTTATATTGAAGTTAGGCTATTTGTGAGGTGTTCTAGTAGATTTCTAACGCTAGTAATTCCTGCTTTCCTTCCCTTCTGGACACTGACCTTTCACCACTACGTGGCCGCCAACTTTCTTCTAAGGCAGCTTGTTTCTGGGCTTCCAGGATTTCTATCTGCGCTTTTGCTCACCTGGAGAGAGCTTGCACCGAAAACCCAGGTCCCCTGGAAGTTGGACCAGAGGATCCCCTGGAGGCAAGACCGGAAGACATACACGTGGCACGTGGTCGAGCCACGAGTTCCTGCAGGAGTGCTAAGGCCAGTGTCCTCCAGTGTTACTCTTTTCCCACTCCAATTCCAGCGAGAGGTGGCCACTTTCAAGGATTTTAGGGCTAAATAAATAACCTTATACTATTATAAAAGGTGTTATTTATTTCGAACCTCTTCTACCTACCTGTGGCTGGCTAGGAGGGAGTACAATTGCCTCCCAAGTGCCGCAGCATGTTTTTACAAAAGAAAAGTATTAAATGTATATACAAGTGTAATTCCGCTGTTGGTTCTGATATCCGTAATCCGAAACACAGGTGCTTGAGCTACCTATCTCGGAGTCAGGTATGAGATGTTGTGAAATAGAATTATTATAATAATTTAGTGTTTGTCGTTAGGCTATTTACGCATTATTTATAAATTATGTAGGTTAATTATATAATTTAATTATGTGTATGTATATTTAGTCGTAAAAATATTACTTAGATGTATATTTCATCGTTAGCCCATTTAAGTACCCACTGCTGGGGCACGGGCCTCCCTCAATCACATGAGGGGTAATTGCCATACTCACCACGCTTGGCAGACGGGTTGGCGAGGGTTTTGTTATAAATGCAGAGTTTTCCTTCTCTGGGTGCTGATGATCATGCTAGCAGCTTTACCTTAGTCGCCTTTTACGACACCTCGGTAAGAGTGAGGGCGGCTTATTCTACTCTGCCGGGACCACACGGATGTATATTTAGGTATTTATATTATATTAAGCCGCCATATATCTTTCTGCTTTGCCACATGGTTGACTGGTAGAGAATGCTGCCAATTGTACTTTTTTCTTGTATAATAATGAATAAATAAATAAAAAATAAATATATTTGTACATCGATAGAGCGATAGACGAATAATTGCGCCGAAAATCTTCAATTAATTATGGTAGATAGTGCCTATTTTAATTTTAATTTCGAGAGCAATTTCAATGAAATAGACCTTAATAATCAGCGATTATTAATAACGAACGAAGCGTTTTAAACTGAGTTTAATTTGAATTCAATTAAAATAGTTTCTAAGCTTCTTAAAGTTTTCGTTCAACATTTTAGCTCTTCATTTTAACTCCCACATTTCCATTAAGCCGTTAATATTGACGCAATTCAAAAAGGCAACGCTTAAACGAGTGGTGAGCTCACATCAAATACCTTGATTCAAAACCAAAGTTTAGGGATGCGATGATAATATCGATAAAAATCAACAGTAACTATTACTAGCATATTTTGACCCGTTTCTGAGTTAGCTCAGATACCTATAGAGGTACCTTAGTGGGTTAGAACATAGAACACACGCCTTGCATATGGGTGATCGTGAGTTCAAATCCAAGTATGCACCTTTAGATTTATATCAAAACCCTCGCCAACCCGTCTGCCAAGCGTGGTGAGTAAGGCAATTACCCCTCATGTGATTGAGGGAGGCCCGTGCCCCATCAGTGGGGACTTAAATGGGCTGATGATGATGATGATGATGATGGACGAATGTACTAAATCTCTGAATTCGAATTTAATGTCGAGTGCACGAGAATCGTCGTTTCTAAAACGTGTAACCCTAGATAATAAATATATAAACTGAGTGTGTAACCATGAATTATTTGCTTTATATCTGTAATCAGACACTGTCAATTTAAGTGACACAAATTTGAATATGAGTTTTTTTTGTATGTGCTTGGTTTATATGTCATTTATCTGTCTCCATGTGAAATCACCAAGATAGCCTGTATATTCTGATACCTTTGAAAACACAACTACATTGTTGGATACTCAGCGGCTATTATTCCGGCACCTCCCCTGCATACTTTTTTTGTAAGCTAGAGGCGACAAATGAGCAAGCGAGACACCTGGTTTTTTTTCTATGTGCCAGAAGGTTTTGTGCCCAGGGCGCTTCACCTGCGTCCTTTCTCTGTATCAAAAATTAGGCAGATTGTAATTATCAGATCATGAATCCTAAATCATGGTCTAAGCGTATCCCGGGCTTCGAAGCGATATCTTTGCATGCAAACGGGAATTACACGCTGCGATGATGGTGGATTTTGATTCGTTTGCTCGTACTTACCATAAAAATGTTATAAGATATATTTTTTGACAACCTTGATGGCTGGGTTTGAAGCGATTAAAGCGTTGCGTTTAAATGCAGTGATTACTGGGTTAATTTTTGGTATGGGTATGTTGTTTGACGCCCCCGTCTACCGCCATAAAGTTCTAAAACTTAGTACAGGGAATGCATTAGTCTGAGACTTAGTCGTAGATATGAATTGGCCAATATAAGAGAAAATTTACCGATTACGTAAATTTGAAAACCCGATCGGTATTTTGATACAGGTTCAACATCGATGTAATGTGCTCGTTAGATAAAAATAAAATCGATGCTATCGCTGATTGTCGATGTATTATCACACCTCTACCGACATTTTATTTCGATACACATCCGCTGCGGTATCACCGGAACGATTCAGTATAAATGGATGCGGAAGCCATTTTAAATAAGTTCGAGTACCTGACTGTGTGATTATTCATACGTTTTTGCTTGGTGCAAAATACATAGTCTTGTTATAAATCTGCAGCTAAGTTAAATATGAAATAACTCGTAAATTTATAATGTTTCCTATTTTAAGCATTAGTTTAGTTTCATGTCGTTGCGAGAGGTTCATTCCCTCCTCCGACCCCGGGGGAGGAAACGCCGTGCCCGCCTTGTAGGCGGGCTTCCGTCCGGAAGAAAAGTCGTGGTGGCAGGTTTCGTACCTTGGCCCACGATTTACTCCCACTATGGACGAAGGGGGAGAGTCCTAGGAGTAAGTCGGTATGCTCTGGCCGGCTTCTTGCTAGGAGAAGCCGTCACCAGAGGAGAGTCTGACATAACCCATCTGTTTACAGACGGATGGGTATGCGTTATGCATTTCTACTGGGTCACCAAAAAAAAAAGTTTCATAGGCGATCATCATCATCATCATCAGCCCATTTAAGTCCCCACTGCTGGGGCACGGGCCTCCCTCAATCACATGAGGGGAAATTGCCATACTAAACCACGCTTGGCAGACGGGTTGGCGAGGGTTTTGATATAAATGCAGAGTTTTCCTTCTCTGGGTGCTGATGATCATGCCAGCAGCTTTACCTTAGTCGCCTTTTACGACACCTCGGTAACAGTGAGGGTGGCCTATTCTACTCTGCCGGGGACCACACGGCCTATTAATATATAATTTTTTCATGGTTTTTTCTTTCTTATTAGATAATAAGAAAGAAAAAAACATGAAAAAAAATTATGAGCGTTGACCTCAGCATTATTTACCGCATCTATCATGGGGAGCTCAGAGGAACTGTTTGATCTACTCCCTGAATAAATTCTAACATTCTAGCTAAATTCTTACATCGAGCTACTCACAAGTGACTGTGATTCTATCCCCGTCATCTTGATAGATGCTCGCGTCTAATAATGTGCGTTTCTCGCAAAACTTTCTACCACGTACCTCAGTTCTGTGGAACGATTTGGTTGCAGGAGTTTTTTCCGACGGCTACGACTTAGAGACCTTGAAGAGAAGAGCACCGTGCTCTTTTTAAAAAAGGCCGGCAATATATTAGCGATATCTTTAATTTCGCGGATAATAATTCTCACAACATCTCATACGTTGACCTGATTCCGTTCCTTAGTACGGAATCAGGTCACTTAAGCTACTTATAGCTTAAGCACTTGTGTTACAGATATCAGACAACAGAGGAACACAAATATATACTTAAATACATATATTACACCCAGACACCGAACAAACACAAGTGTTCTTCGCACGAATGTTTGTCCAGGGTGGAGTTCGAACCCACGACCTTTGGCGTAAGAGGCAGGGTCACTACCAATTGCACCATCCGGTCAGTCATCGCTGATCGGTCGCGGATGTTCATGGGCAGCGTTGATTACTTTCCATTAGGTGACTCGCTTGCTCGTTTGTCCGCCTATAGCATAAAAAAAACATTCATTTTCAACAAACCTGATGTAGGCACGAGCCCGGCAAGGAAAAACATGCAAACGTGCAAAATTAACTTCATGAACATTAACTTCATCTCTTTGCGTTAAATATAATAAGTCATTCATTTTCTACAAAGGTCTCTAATTAAATTCTCGCTAATTAAACACCTACGTCTCTAGAAATCTTCAGTTAAACAACACATTTCTGTAAACATTATATACGAATCTGCAAAATAAGGAGTGCTACTTTGATGCAGCAGCGTCGGATGTTAAAATCCGCTTTGGATTCTCAAGCCTGCGAAGTAAAGGGGGAAGTAATCAGACAACAACAAAGCTACGTAACTTGGAAAGGTATATTTTAAGCTATCTACGTGGGTAGCTCACAATTAATATTGTTTAGGTCCAAACCTAAACAATATTAATTGTGAAAATGTTAATCTTCGAGACTTCAAAGAAAGGTCACAGGAAAAGTAGAAGGGAAATTGAAGCGGGTTGAATGGTTTTAAATTCATCTAAGAATTAAAAAAAACATATAGCTTTGAATGTTTCTATGAATACAGAATTTCCAATAAACTTGCATTGTATTTATTTAAAACCTTGCAAGGCATGGCATTCAAAATGATATTGCTATTCGCGATGAATGATTTTAATAAAGAAATCATCATCATCATCATTTTAGCCAGTAAACGTCCACTCTGCTGGACATAGGCCTCCCCAATGTCTCCAAACAGGTCGGTTTTCAAGGGATTCCCGTGACCTTTCCCAGATCGTCGGTCCACCTTGTGGAGGGCCTGCCACGGCTTCGACCTCCTATACTTATAAATGTATACCTATACGTGTATATATAATAAAGAAATAGTGATGTGCAGAGGTAAACAATATATAATCGGGAAAATGCTGATGGCGTCAATGTTGCACCCACGTATCTACTGCCGTGCATATGAAGCATCCCAACAGCTGTGATATTTATTTGAAATAGGCACGCAAACATATTACAGTAGATTTAACAGCCATGTAGTTAATACAATATTAAATTATCTAGATAGTAACCTATAAATAGCAAACACAGCATGATCCATTAAATTATATGCCTAATGCTACTCTACTACACAAAGTTAAAATCTGAAAAGTAAAATAAAAAAGGAAGTCAAGTAAAATAAAGTAAAATAAATAAATAACCTTGCAAGCAACGGTTAGCTTGTTTGCCTATCTCTTTAATAAGGAAATGGTACAAAATCATAAAGATTAATGCTATGTACGCATTAATTTTTAAATACAAGTTTCTTAGAAATTGCGCAATTCTTTTAATGTTTTACAGTTTTTTTTATATTTTTTTTAGTTTTAATATTATTATTTCTTTAGTGTGAAAAAGAAGGCACGTAAATTATTAAAGAAATAGAAAAAAAAATATGTAGAGCCAGATTTTGAAGTCACGGGAGAGTCATAGGCCGGCAGCAACCTCGCACAGCGAATTTCCATCGCGATCCAACGGAGTAATTGTACCAGAATTTTGGGGACACTGCCAAAGGAACCTTTTTGTTTTAACTTTATCTTTTAACTTACTTTTAGTTCTCAGTTATTGTTTTCATTTTTTCAGTTATTCTTCTTTTGTTTAAAAAATGTATCCACTAAATATAGAGCTAGCAAAACATCATATCCACCATGATCAAGTTTCCGCAATAAAAACTATCGGTGATGAACCAATAACCTATTCGTGAATGAAGCAACCGACGGAAACTAGTTATATCTAGTTTATTACAGGAATAAATTGGCTAGGAGGAAGTTCAGATGGAGCAAAATATCATTGATGTGTAATGTCTATTACAGAAGATACTTATTACACAGAGTAAGTAATAAAGAAAGAAAGAAAGAAACATTTTATTGACCATCAAAATAAATAATTTAACAATGAAAATTCATTAGAAAACATAGGTAAGGTAACATTGACACATTAAAACTACAGACAAAGGTGAGTACGAGAACAGACGATAGGTAGGTAAATACACAGTTATATAATATTCTAAATAAGAAGCCGTGTGTGAAGTGTGAGGTCAATCAGGTCCTGGCCTCAGCATGGTGCTGCCACCACAGAAATGCCGCGGCAGCGCTGGTATTCTGGCATAATAAGCTTTTGGTTCTTATATTTCTCATGAACTCTATAGAAAGTTTAAAATATTTCTTGTTTTAGCCAAAATGCGGGCACACGTGAAATATGGATTCCTTCATACGAAGCGTGAAAAAGCATCTCGCAGGTCAGTATGGCAGCCCCTACGGAGGTGATGCCTTGACATCGCTTCTGTTGTTCAGTATGGCAGCCCCGACGGAGGTGATGCCTTGACATCGCTTCTGTTGTAATTTCAACGTGGGCCTGTAACGTAATTGTAACTCAAAGATCAAAGATCAAAAATTCTTTATTCAATTTAGGTCCACACAGAACACAATGTCAAAATAGTACATATTATCTACCGCTGGTTCGGAATGTCGATTTCTACTGAGAAGACACCAGCAAGAAACTCAGTAGTTACTCTTTTCAAATATTGATGATGTTACAGAGTTTCAATTGAAAGTTAATAGACTACTATGAATAACAACTCAAAAGATTAATCAAATAACATGACCAAGAATCCTTATCATTTAAATAGTCTTGTACACTATAGTAACCTTTCTTCATTAGGCAGGTTTTAATATGTGACTTAAACTTATCCAGTGCTTCTCTTGCTTACCATCAGGTGCGTGATCTGCTGAACTTCCGATACTCGGTAATTATCGTTTTGTATGTCTAAGTACAGTCAGCGACAGATCAAGTTACCCTCCTGCGGTGGAAAAATAGCACTTGTGCCCCAGACGTGTGGACGGTCCAAAGGTCAAAAATGTAACTCGACGTCACGCCGTGTACATACAAATCAGCTTGAAACTTTGAAATCGCGATAGTTATGAAATTTGCAGTTCCACAAATGTAAGAACAGTTTCGTAAATGATTCTAAAAAAATACTATACGAGTACAAAAACATAAATAAATGGAACTTGTTGCCGGCATGTATTTCTGGATGTACACATAGTAAGAACCATATCCATATGGATACAATATGGATTTCTTAGCAATAAGCATCTCGCGGACCAGTATGGCTATGCCAAGAGATAATGTACTGTTACATCATGAAAAAAATAAAAAATAATATTAATTTTTCCCACAATTTTTATCCTTATTCGACTTCCTCAGTATAACGTTTTTTATGTTTAATTTAGCCAGTAAACGTCCACTCTGCTAGACATAGGCCTCCCCCAATGTCTCCACACAGGTCGATTTTCAAGGGATTCCCGCGACCTTTCCCAGATGGTCGGTCCACCTTGGAGGGCTTGCCACGACTTCAACCTCCTATACTTATAAACGTATACGTGTATATATGATAAAGAAATAGTGATGTGCAAAGGTAAACAATATATAATGAAAAAAATAAAACAAAAATATTAATTTTTCCCACAATTTTTCATCCTTATTCGACTTCCTCAGTATAATGTTTTTTATGTTGCGCAATAAAGAGTATCCATAATATATCTATCTATTTTTTTTAAAAGGCTTGTAAATGTAAAGTCTTATATTACCCAATTTTCCAGCGAGCAAATAAAATAGGACTATTTATAGCGTTTCCGATTTCCAAATGAAACCGCACTCAATGAAGTTTTTCAATTAACTCCTAGCGAACAAATTAACACACTAATAAGTATAAACAAGTTTATAAGCTACTGAGAGCAAGCTATGCATGTCGGATGCAGTATAGATCTATAATTAGTGAACTTTGTATCCGAGACTGGGCAGACAAACTGGTCGCATAATATACAGTGTGAATTTAACATTTTTATCCCTTTAACCACATTATTTAAAAAAGTGAACCTAAAATGTATATCTTGCTAGAGGTGATTGTGATACGAATGGCGTATACGAAGTATGTTTGTAAAATCAAAAATCTTTCTTTTTGTTTTAAATGACTTCATTTTTTTATGTCATACGGACGAACTGACGGATCACCTGATGGTGAGCCATTGCCTCTAGGGTGATTGTGATACGAATGGCGTATACGAAGTATGTTTGTAAAATCAAAAATCTTTCTTTTTGTTTTAAATGACTTCATTTTTTTTATGTCATACGGACGAACTGACGGATCACCTGATGGTGAGCCATTGCCGCCGCCCATAGACACATGCCCATTCATGCCGAAACATGGCTCTCCCACGGTCATCCCCCATTTCATTTATTGTCTTAATTTCGTGACAGTCAATAAAAAAAAAGATGCCACTGATCCCTAAAATAGCTGTTAATGCGAATTTCCAAAAATCCACGTCAAAGAATTCACAGGTGCGCTGACAGCCCTTTTAAAAGGAGTACGCTCTTTTCTCGAAGGTTTGCAGGTCGTATCGGTCCGGAAACACCGCAGGCGATAGTTCCACAGTTTTGCCGTTCGAGGTAGAAAGTTTCTTGAGAATCCCACAGTTGAAGGCTGCCAACCATCAACATTCAAATTTGAGCGTTATGCTCCTATATACAAGTTCCGCGTTTTTCTGCGAAAGTTCGTGGCGCAGCCTACCGTTGATTATATGTTGCCAAAACGTCAAGAATTAACGTCGCGTTAAATCCCATATTATTAATCCATCATTATCTGTCCAATATTTATAAATGTGATAGTGTGTGTGTTAGACGTGTGTAACTCTTTACTGAAACGACTCAGTGATCCGACTCAGCCAAATGATACACTGTTCCGAATCTCGAATGTTCACTCCGAATGTATCATTAGACTCAAATGGATCTCGAGTCCGAGTGAACCGAATGATTAGAATTAGCTGAATGATAAGCCGAATGATCCGATGAGCCGAATGGGCTGAATGATCCGAGTGAGCCGAATGATCCAAATGAGCGGAATAAATCACGGATCTATTTGAGAGTCGATGTTCCAAATGAAGCGTTTCACTGTCCCGCATCTCTGCACTGATCCATATGCAAATGTTTCAATCTTTTGAAAGATATGTTTTTGCCAGGTGTAGTGTGTGTGTCTGTCAGTGTGTTTGTCTGTTTTTCACGGCAAATTGGAGCGATGGACTTGATTCGTTAATTGGAGATAGTTGAAGAGATGGACAGTGACATAGGCTACATTTTTTTATACTACGTCGGTGACAAACAAGCGTGCGGCTTGCCTGATGGTAAGCTATTACTGCAGCCTATGGACGTTTGCAACTCCAACGAAACTGCATACGCGCTGCCGACCCATTAAAACCTTAACACTCCTTTTTTGAAAAACCTCATATTGTATTCCCCCGGGAAAACCTCTGATGGCAGCTCATTTCAGAGCCGGTGTGAGACCATTTGGGTTCCAATGTGTGAGGGTGGACGCTCTGACGACGGTAAATCGAATTTAACGCGAGCGAAGGGTAATTTAAAAAATATAATTTAATATTTATACATAAATTTATCTACTTCATTTTAATTCGATTGCTATTAGACATTTAATATAATTACTTAATAATTAAGAGGAAATGTAAATGTTATGCTATTATTTTTATTATTATTTTCATTGTGATAGTATAGTTATAATGGAATAATATAATAGAAAGAAAACATAATTCTATAAATTATCGCATTATAAAAGAATATAATAATTATAAAGGTGATTCAAGACTTGACATCTGTTATAGTTACATCCTGTAGGAACTAATTTTTTTTAGTATTAGGTAGGTTTCATGATGAACTAAAATACGATTAGGTAATAAAGTTCCTCGAATCCCGTAAAAATAAATAAAAAATAAAATAAATAAATATAAATAAATATTTCACAACATCACATACATTGATCTGACTCCGAGATAGGTAGCTCAAGCACCTGTGTTACGGATATCAGAATCAACAATGGGATTACAAATAAATACATATAATACTTTTCTTTTCTAAATACATACTTATAATTACATTGGAAACACCCAGACCAATACAAACAGACATGTTCATGCACACAAATGTTAGTACTGTGCGGGGATCGAACCCGCAACCCTTGCACCAAAGGCAGCGTTCACTACCACTGTTCCAAACGGGTCGTCATAAAAAATATAATAAAAATATAATAGAAATACGTAAAACTTCGAGATAGATGGGTATAAATGGGCTGGCTTGACCGGAGTGATACCACGGCCTCACAGAAAACCGGCGTGAAGCAGCACTGTGCTGTGTTTCACTGTGTGAGTGAGGATACAGGAGGCCCAATCCGGGGGCAATGGTTTAATGGCAGCACACTTGTGTCTCCACGGGTGTCGCAGATGTCCATCAGGTGATCCGTCAGCTCGTCTGCCACCAATCACATAAAAAAAGTCTGGCATTACTTCACGCACCTAGTCTTTTTATAAACCACTAGTAACGTCTTTACAGAGAACCAGTACTCATCTTCCAACTTTGTAGATTTTATCGCCTTTTCTCGGTTCCTGGAATCGTTACCACATCATCAAGTCTCGTCAAAGTGACACCGCAACGATACTAGCGCCGCTAAGTGATATACATTTCTAATAGGGAATATTAAGATTTCACCGCCCTACACCTTCATGATCATCATCATCATCATCATCAGCCTATCGCAGTCCACTGCTGGACGTAGGCCTCTCCAATTGTTCGCCACTGTGATCTATCCATGGCTTCTCGCATCCAGCTCTTGCCAGCCATCCTGCGCAGATCGTCTCCCCACCTAGCCAGAGGGCGCCTTACATTACATTTGCCAAGACGCGGTCTCCACTCCAGAACTCGTTTACCTCATCGGTTGTCGGTTCTGCGGCTAATATGGCCAGCCCACTGCCATTTAAGCTTGCTAATCCGGTGAGCAATGTCGATAACTTTGGTTCTCTGCCGGATCACCTCATTTCGGATTCGATCTCGGAGAGAGACGCCGATCATTGCTCGTTCCATAGCCCGCTGAGCGACCTTTAACTTGTGGACCTACACACCGCCCCTTCAACCTAATAAAATCGGGAGAGATAGGACAGCCCGGTCTGCGTCTGCGGGGAGTTGCCCACTTCATGGAGAGCAACTCAGGGTGGGCATCGCGTTCTGCAAAGCCTCGGCCAAGAACACTGTGAGCATCTCGCCGGGCCTTGGCTCGCTTCTCAATGGCAAGACCTTCAAAACCACAATGAAACGCATAACTTCGAGATAGGTAGCTCAAGCACCTGTGTTACGGATATCAGAATTAACAGTGGAATTACAAATATATACATATAATACTTAACTTTTGTAAATACATACTTATAATACACACACAAATGTTTGTACTGTACGGGGATCGAACCCGCAACCCTTGGAGCAAAGGCATCGTCCACTACCACAGTTCCAAACGGGTCGTCTAAGTGGGTCGGCTTCACTAAGTGTCCTTTACCCACAGCCTGCCCGGAAGAGAACGCTCATAGTGGTAAGGCCGCTTTCGTTGTACCTATCCTGTCATACCTAGTTTTTTAGTTTTCATACTTTATTTAAAGTGCAATATATTATTTATTCATGGATTCTGTAAAAAGTACTTCAATGAATACTTTTAGAAAAGTATTAACAATATTGAGATGCACTTATGTATTTATTAATTCCTACAACAACTTTACAATAACTTTCATAACTGACTTAAGTGTCCACTATTAGCAATTATGAAAATTACTGCTACTTGTAAGAATAAAATTTTACATTGGTAACTTAATCGGTAACTTGATAATTCATCAAGAGGGGATTTAACACGAGCGGAGTCCGCTCGTGACCACGGCTGCTGTAACGTAGCCGAAACGTCGAGCAAAACATGTGAGTACACAATGTTGTATAACATAATAAATATCGTGTTAATTCCCGTCTTGATTAATTTTAATTAAAATGCAACGCGAAAACCAAAACTACTTACATAGGTAGGTCGCAAATATTTGTTAATACTTTTCTTTAAGGTGACGGGTAGGGTACACTAGAGACGCCAATTTTCAGCTACTAAACTGGATCTATTTTAAACAATTCCGGGGTTACAAACTCTCGGCAAACACTTATAATATTTTTTAAATAACCATGCATAAATGTTGGTCCGTTTTTGTACGAGAAAAGTTGATTCACGCTAAAAGTGGCCGCTTAGTATAAAAAATAGATCCGGTTTAGTAGCTAAATATATAAATCGATTGGCGTCGCTAGTGTGCCCTACCCGTCACCTTAAAGTGACGCATAGTAACTAGCGCCGCCAGTAGATTTGTATTAATTTTGGAAATTATGAGACATTTTTAGAAAAGTACAACGATGAATGAATGTTCCGAATTTCGATGAATGAATGTTTCGAAATCGATGTTTTGAATTTTTCGAACATAGCTCGGGTTTGTGATCACCAATCCGCATTTGGCAAGCGTGGTGATTAAGCCTAATCCCATCATAGTAGCGATAACTTGATTTCTATGATGGAGGCCTTTGCCCTGCAGTGAGACAGTTTATAGGCTGATACTTTCCTTTTTTTTTACAACGATGAATCCATAAAGGGAAGTTTGAAGATTTTTTTTGTGATGTATTTGTGTAATATTATCTTCGCACAAGTAAACATAATTGGGTCGTTCTTCTTTTTTTACGACAATAAGCCCGTCCTCAGTGACTTATCAAGTAATTAATTATATAAAAAAATATACGTTACACCATCAAGATATTCTTAATTTAACATGAAATAATGACATTGTTTTATCACCTCGTAGGTACTTTAGCATGATTTAACAATGTAAAAAAATATATAAAGCGTGACAGAGGTGTTAATGGCAATGGCACTAATTTCGGGGGACGTGACGGAGGTGTCCATTTTAATCAAAAAGTATTCTTTATCAATTAAATTTTAGATCATGTAATAGTCCATCTGTAAAATAGTACATTAACGAATATTTAGGATATATTATTTATCAATTGTAGTCTGTTATATAAAAGTTAAATGTTGATGTGTAAGTTTGGCTCATTGTCGATAAAAAAGAAGAACGACCCAATTCTAATTATTGCCTAACGTGGACATTTTTAGCAAATATAAAAATGTCCACGTTTATATTGGAACTTGCAAGAAGAAATTATGACATAATTTTGTCACAAAAATTCTTAATACTTTCCTTTATGGATTCACGGTTGTACTTTTTGAAAAATGTCTCTCAATTGCCACAATCAATATAAATCAAGTGGCGGCGCTAGTGTCACCGCGTCTTCGCCTCAAGGATCAAATTCGAGCTCGTCTTTATAGGTACTGCAATGAAGATTTGAGCTTCGTGGTTATTTCGATGTTATCTTAATACAATCTAACTGCCCATCTTAACTTACATTAAATTTGTAGGTTCATTAGGTACACTTCTTATAAATAATTTCGGCTGGACGTAATAGAAGAATCATTAGCGATATCTCTGATTTCACGGATGTTCATGGGCGGCGTTGATTACTTTCCATCAGGTGACTCGCTTGCTCGTTAGTCGCCTCTAGCATAAAAAAAAGTCCTTTGATAAATTCCTTATTGAAACACGTTCAATAAACCTTTGTTATAAAATGTCAAAGTTGAGGTTAACAAATTAGAATGTTTAAACAACTCAATTTAAAGGTTGGCAGCGCACTTGTGACTTCATTGGTGTCGCGGGTGTCCATGGACGGTGGCAATCGTTTATCATCATCCGTCTGCTCGTCTGCCACCTGTCACATAAAAAAAGTAATTTTCTCTGAGCGCCCTCTATTTTTAATCTTACTTACTTACTCTACTGGCCCAGTGACCCGAAACAAGTCTTGGCCTCCGAAACAAGAGAACGCCACTTTGATCGATCCTGCACCACTTGTCGCCAGTCACCGGCCTGAAGTTCTCGCAGATCATTTTCGACGACGTCTTTCCTTTAATCTTATCTACCTATTATCTTTTACATTATCTTTGTCTTTTACTCGAGGATAGTGATTTAAAATACACAGAAAAAATGTACACTAGACTAGTTTATAATTTTGCGTGACCAGGCCAGCGCAGTCTTAATGCATAAATTTTCCTTTACGTTTACTAACGGCGAATCTTATCATAATTTAAAAGCAATTCAGAAAGCGTAAATTACCCACGTAATTCTCGGCTAGTGAACAAGTCTTAGGTTTTTTCACTAGAGATATGCTAAAAGTATCTAAAGAGATGATTTGATTTGACTAAGGGCCCAGAGAGCAATGGAGAGGGATATGCTCGGGGTCTCCCTGCGAGATCGTGTCAGAAATGATGAGATCCGCAGGAGTACTAAGGTCACAGACATAGCCCAAAGGATTGCATGCCTCAAGTGGCAATGGGCAGGGCACATAGCGAGGAGAACAGACGGCCGTTGGGGCGAAAAGGTCTTCGAATGGAGGCCACGTACAGAAATTTGCAGCCGTGGCAGACCCCCCACAAGGTGGACCGACGATCTGGTGAAGATCGCGGGAATCCATTGGATGCGGGTGGCACAGGACCGATCTGTGTGGAGACCATTGGGGGAGGGCTATGTCCAGCAGTGGACGTCTATTGGCTGAAATAATGAAGGGCCGATTTGACCAATCTTATTTGGATACTAAATCTAGTCTTTTTATGTCATAGGTGGCAGACGAGCAGTCGGATCACCTGATGGCAAGCGATTGCTGCCGCCCATGGACACCCGCGACACCAGTGGAGTGACAAATGCACTGCCAACCTTTAAGCCCCCGGGTTGGGCCTCCGGTATCCTGAATCACGCTGCGAAACACAGCACAGTGCTGCTTCACGTCGGTTTTCTGTGAGGTCGTGGCATCACTCGGGTCGAGCCGGCCCGGCATTAATATATCGAAGCGTGGCTCTACCACGGTCATTTATGGTATTAAGTCAAATTTATAGGTATGGTATGACAGCGTTAAAGATATGATTTGACTTGACTAAAGGCCGATTTTATTCCGATACTAAATCGCTGTATAACGTCAAATTTGTTTGGTATGACAGCGTTACAAGACTAGAGAACGTTGGCTTGAAAGTCAGCAGAACCAAAATGGAATATTTTTTCTGTGACTTCGGCGGTCTCTCTAATCCGATACCCATATTTCTTGCTGGAATGTCCTTACCGGTTTGGTTCCATCTTTCGGTACCTCGAGACTCTCGTACAGGGCAACGGTGAAATTAACAGGGACGTTAAGCATCGAATCAACTCAGCATGAATGAAATGGCGACAGGTCACGGCTACAACATGCGATCCACGGATGCCCCTAAAACTAAAGGACAAAATTTACAAATCCATCATTAGACCTGTTGCCCTGCATGGCTTAGAATGCTGGGCCGTTAAGAAGACGGATGAAAGTCGATTGAGATCGAGATAAGGAATGAGTATATTAGAGGAAGTATGAAAGTGGCCCCCATCATTGATAAATTTCAGGAAAATCGTCTTGCCTGTTATGGCCATGTAATGAAAAGAGAGGAAGAGCATGTAACCAAAAGAGTAATGAGTGTAAATGTAAGTGGGTGGAGGAATAGAAGACGGCCGAAAAAGAGATGGATAGCTTGTGTAAAGAATGACATGAGGGGTAAAGGGGTAATCATCCACCCCTTTTCCCCTGACGACGACTGACAAGGACGTATGGAAAAGGAAGACATACTGCGCCGACCCCAGATAACCTGGGAAAAGGCAGGAGGACGATGATAATTATGACAGCGTTATACAATAAATAAGTTCTCGGATAAAGTTTGCTCGAATCAGGCCTTGATATTTTTTATCCCTTAGGTAGAGCAGAGGGCGTCCACAGTGCTCTGTCATCTCGAACGGTCGTGAGTTTCTCGCTATACATCGCCAAGTTAGTCCTAGAGCCTTCGCTTCTGCAGTGATAGTCCACCGCAAAGTTTGCTTAGGGCGTTTCCGTTTTCCATGGGGGTTCCAGTCTAGGGCTCGCCTCGGTATGTGATCCGATTCTCTTCGGAGCGTGTGGCCAGTTCAGTCCTAAAGCTATGAATATCTCTCGAATGTCTAAGATGATGTGAAGTTTATTTCACAGTGTTTATTCATGGTTCCAAAGGTTATAGGGGTTCTGAATGGAAAGTGAGAGTTACGGTACCGTTCCAGTATACCTGTGATTTTCAACGTAAACGAGTAAGTCGTGTTTGGTTCAAAGAAAGACATAGAAAGAACTACTAATTTTAAAAAATAAATTTTATTTAGATTTTTTTTTGTATCACTTCATTATTAAGGAAACATTTTCTACGAAAAAAACCGCTTCCAAAATTAACGAAGTAAAAAGTGTAAAATAATATTTTTACATTATTATAACAATACAATCGAACACCTTTTGTGTTACCGAAGTCGGCACCGATGTCTCGTTCCCCGGAAGAATTGTAAAAAAAATGTCAATAATTGGCACATCAATTGGTAAACACACATAAAACATACATGCAGTCTAACGTATAACTACCTCCTTTTTTAGTATCGGTTATAAAGGTAATTGATTCGCAACTAAAAGCCTCGCAAACTCTGATGGACAAGCCTAAACCTTGTTTTCAAATGCTGAAAAGGGAGTTAGTGAGATTCAGTGACATAGATAATATTCTTCTGCAGCTCTACTTTGCAGGGTCACTGCAGAAGTAATTTATTTAATTTACAAGACTGTATACTATATGATGTATTAACTTTACTTTAAAAAATAGATAATTTCGGTTTTGTACTGTACAGACTAACTAGCAAAATAATAAGCGACATCAGAACTTAAGTACATAACTTTGTGATACAATGTTTTCACCAATACATAAAGCGGTGTTTTGGAGCTGTTGAGATAAAGGAATGCGCCACACTACTACTTAGTTCCATGCTTATTTGTCACACCACTCATACACCACTAGCAATCAAGAAGTTTGTTTGCACTATAGACCCTAACTTGTCTCCAAATCTTGAATCCCTAGGGGGCGTCCACACCTGGGAGCAAATGTGCCAAGATTGTTCAACTCGTGGGCTGCGTCCGCGGCTCGTCCAATATTTGACGCAACCTTGGCTCATATTTTTGTATCTATCCGTCATTAAAAAACGGCTTTGTCGAGAACTTTTCCATAGTTGTTCCACTTATCTCAGCGTGTAATGGACAACATTTCATATTTTTAACATGTCCATATTGTTTTTTCATATGAAAATAGACATAAAATGAACAGACCCATATTTTTTCTTTTTTCAAAATTTGGCCATTTTCATGCATAAAATAAGTATTGAAATTCTTTATATTCTAAATAGACGTAAGCGCCAAATGACGTCATCGGACGGCTGAATACAGCGATATTCCTTTGCTTATCATTGTTTTAATAAAAAAAAGGTACTACTGTCAAAGGTAAATAATACTAGTGTCAACATTGTCAACGTCATTCATACATTCAACGTTGACAAGTTGTCTTTTTTTTTTGACAGTTACATGTCATGGGTTTGGCATTTCGTAAATTTAAAACTATAATGTGCTAAGCAAAGAAATATTTTACATTCTGTCGTCCGATGACGTCATCTTACGTTTTTTAGTTTTTAATTTTTTTCTCAGTAAATAAGCAATATAAAAAATGAATAAATATAATTGATTGAGGGAGGCCGGTGCCCCAGCAGTGGGGACTTAAATGGGCTGACGATGATGATGATGAAATATATATTCCAGCAGCGGAAAAGGAAACAAAGAATTGGTATTTTTTGTTTCAGAGCTTTGCAATTTTGAAATGTTGTCCTTTCTTGGTCACGTACACTCAGACCACAATTCAGGATTTTCCGAGTCTAATGAAACCACTATCGTCAAAATTTCGCAACCCTATATTATCAACGGAGTTAAAAGTGCGCTGCCAGCTAACCTTTAAACACTGTTCCAGGATTGGGCCTCCAGTACACTCATTCACTTGGCAAAACACAGCGCTGGCGCTGTATCATGCCAGTTTTCTGTGAAGTGGGTGTCATTCCAATCTAACCGGCCCGTTAATTCCGAAGCCTGTCCTTATCACAGACATTTTTTTGACCTCTCCTGTATAAGCGGTCGCAACTGATTAAAACATGTTTAACGAAAACAATTTACGCCACTTATTAATTTTTATTTTGCTAAAGGCGGACAAACGAGCAAGCGAGTCACCTGATGGAAAGTAATCAACGCCACCCATGAACATCCGCGAAATCAGAGAGATCGCTAATGTGTTGCCAACCTTTTTAAAAAAGATTACGCTCTTCTCTTGAAGAGACACACTCCTTCAGCCAAACCGTTCCACAGAACTGAGGTATGTGGTAGAAAAATCTGCGATAAACGCACAGAATTAGACCTCTCCGCCAACCATCGAGATGATGTGATTTTGTGATTGTGATTGATGTGGTTAGCAACTGAAAAGTTTTGATTATATGCCTAATATTTTGGTTTTACATGATTAAAAGTGAATGAGAAAATAATTATCCTTTACTGGTATAATCTTGTGAGAATGATTTCTTTACGCATATTAAAGAAAAACCTAGAATTATAATAGACATTAACTTTCTCATCAGACCCGTAGATCCCTTCGTCAGCTAATCTAGATTATTCTCGGCCAAGCTATCGCATTTCCATACAAATTGCTGAGGTTTGGCATTACTAGTGCTTGGTTTATTCGACCTCAGCTTACTCCTTTTTAATACGGTACAATATCAGTTGCTACCGTTATTATCTTTTTTGGGTAGCCCTTTCGTTAGGAATCGAAGGTTCAGGTTCATAATCCTATTAGATTTGCCTTTAGGCATTATTTTAGTAAGATAAAACGCTATTGGATGAAGTTGATTTTTAAAGATGGTTTGAACTCATGTAGATGCTATAACTAAACCTAGTAGAGCCATTGCCGCCATTTTGTTTTTATCATAAGAAGATGATAATACATCTCATTGTTTACTCAAAAAAGGCATTTTGATATTTTAATACCTAACTATTATGTGTCATAAAGTGATTTACCAAGCAAGAGGTATGGTACAGAGAATAAAAAGGTTCGTCACCTTAAGGTAAATTTTCACTTTCACGGCAAGAATCAGTTGTTCCAACATACCGTTTTAAAAATATCTGTCAACCTTTTTTAAATTTTCTTTACATCAAAAGGAATCAATGTTGCTCCAAGCAAAACTGAACTTTCTGATCTAACAGTTAGGCATAATTTTCTGTGCAACAGGTATTACTCTTACAAATTTACGAAAGGTAATAAGTGTTCACAGCATATCAAACGAATCGATTTGAAAACTGACGAACCTTTTCGTTCTTTGACTGTACTTCAAAAGTATCAAAGATGCTTTATCCACCTACTATGGGCCTTGGACGCACCAAAACGAGCTCTTACAGCAGATAAACTGTTATTTATGGGCGCCACTAACAGCTTTCACCTAACACATACATCCATACATACTTCCCATGAATGTTTCACTTGCCCAAAATTGCGTGTTCTTTTTCTCACTTCAGTGAAACAAGTAATATTCTAAGCGGTCACATTACTGTCGGAATATTAGTGGTAACATCAAAGAGTTCATGAATGAACTTTACGTTCGGTTATATAAAGTGTTGACTTAGCACGCTCAGTTGGTACAAAATATGATCTGATTGATATCATTTTATTCTTGCCATTCACTTGCCATATCCAGGCTATAGCATGTCGGTATAAGCGTAGCGCAAATACTGTTATTTACGACTTCTGCTGACTTCCGCGCTTTACTGCGATATATTCTATTACGATCCGTTTCTTGTGTGCATTACAAAGAATGCGCTTATTATGTTTCTAGTGACTGTTTCATTTTAACCTAGACTAACATTTTAAGCTCGAATGCAATTGTCATAACTTGGGCGCAGCATATCGGTTTAATTAGAGCGCATATACTGTTATTTGTGACCGCTGCTGACGACTTCCGCGCTTAGCTATTACATAGGACCTTGCACCTTTAATGCTTCAAATGACAAAGTAGGACTCAGATTTTTCCTTAGAGTATTTTTTTAGGATCAAATGCATCTGATATATCTTGGCCACAGCATGTCCGTATAAGTGAACCGCATACTGTTATTTGCGACCGGTGCTGAATTTTGCGCTTGACTTGAAATATATTCCTACGGTCCATTACTTGTGTATTGTAAAACACTCAGTACGTAATAATAGGTAATTAAGAAACTCATGTTTTAAAATATACATAACTGTGATGTTATTCTGTCGTATGAGCGATATGATTGCTATTATGCTTCAGTGACAAATCAGCAGTTTTATTTTTAGACTAGACTAAAATTTTAAGCTCGAGTGCACCTGCCATAACTTGGCCATAGCATGTCGGTATGAGCCGGAGTCAGATAAACTGTTATTTACGACCGTTGCTGACATCCGCGCTTGCCTCCCATGAATGTTTTATTGGTCTGCAATTGCGAGTTCTATTCTTCAGTGAATTGAGTGCTCCAAAGAGATCGATGCTATTGGCGTGTGAGTGAATTTTGTAAGTTAAATTGTCGTTCTCACTTATTTATTCCCGGGTGTTTAATTTCTCGACTTTTAAAATTGTTTCATAAAACAGTAAACTTTATGAGGAGAGCATGAGATACCAATTTCAATAAGGAAGTCGTGCGAAATTCATATAAAAGGCACATGGACTCGTTAAATTAAGAAGATGAATGAATATATCGTTCTGAACGTCGGAAAGTAATGATTTTTACAAGCTACGGATTTTAAAACAATCAATTTCAATCAGTACCTACAAATATTTGTGTGCATGAACATGTCTGTTTGTATTGGTCTAGGTGTTTTCTATGTATTAAATGTATATATTTGTATTCCTCGCCAACCCGTCTGCCAAGCGTGGTGAGTATGGCAATTACCCCTCATGTGATTGAGGGAGGCCCGTGCCCCAACAGTGGGGACTTAAATGGGCTGATGATGATGATGATGATGATTTGTATTCCCACTGTTGATATTGATATCCGAAACACAGGTGCTTGAGCTATCACGGACCTATCACGGAGTCAGATCAATGTATGTAAAGTTGTGAAATATTTATATTTAATTTATAGGTTCTACTTATAATACATAAATGAGTAATAGTATAACAGTTCGTGAAATTATACAGGAAATGAATCGAATTAGAGCACAATTGTTTTAAAAATGTGGGTGCTGTTGTTACCAAAATATGCCTTTTGTTGAGAGACCTGCGGAAGTGCGAAGGTCAGTTCAAATTCGATTCGAAGCATGCTCCGAGGAACGCCTCGGATATCTCGCTATATCTGTCGCACCAACTGCGAAGCAGCAAAATGGATGGAAGATGTTTGAAATTAGTAAAAAAAGGTGTGCATTTGCGAATACTAAGAATTATGAATGAAACTTCATTATATTTTTATTTTCTTTAAACATTGTGTAACTACATAAAACGCGCTGTGCCTCTGTTACATTTACATAATGATTAATTGAGTTTTTAATATAAAATAAATAAGCAGAAAAAAGGTATGGGTCGTTCACGTCAAAAAATTTAAGAAATCAAATGCATTTTGAAGTAGGTAAATAATTTTAAGAGCAGGTGTTAACCGAGACATAGATAAATACTTTTTTAAGGTGACGGGTAGCGCACATTAGCGATGCAAATCGATTTTAATTTTTAGCTACTAAACCGGATCTATTTTAAACAATTTTTGGGGCTACAACCTCTCGGCAAACACTTATACTATTTATTAAATAACCATGCACAAATGCGGACCCAGCATTTGTACGCGAAAAATTGATTCACGCTAAAAGTGGCCGCTTTTGCGATAATAATTTTTTTTGCGTACAAAACCGGACTCAACTTTGTGCATGGTTATTTAATAAATAGTAAAAATGTTTGCCGAGAGGTTGTAACCATGAAATTGTTTGAAATAGATCCGGCTTAGTAGCTAACAATTAAAAACGAATGGTGTCGCTAGTTAGGGCTACCCGGCTGCTTAATCAAACAACTTCTATACTATTTTAAACTTTTGCGTTGCATTATCCTAAAATTCATAAATAGGGGCTAAACAAACGCCAAGCAGTAAGACCTACAATGTACTTTTTATTTTAGTCTTAAAGAATCTTAAGATACAATTTTAGAAAAAGATCTGTCTGCTTACATTTTTTTAAAACATTTCATCGTTACAGTTTACAGAAGCTTTGTTTGTTATGTAAATAAGGCAAAGAATAATAAAAGATACTTTTATTTTAAATGTACTGTTTAAAATTCATTCCACTGGAAAAAAAATCTTTTAATTTTACACTGAACCCGAAAAAAGAATACCAATTTTCGGTCGAAGTGGGAACTTGAGCCTTTATAACAAATTTAATAAGACTTCTCTTAGAGGGGATTTCTTCAGATATTTCAGCCAAATATGCAAATGACTATAATTAAGTTATAATCTTTTCTTGAATAATGAAATTTTAATTAATTCGCCGTTCAATAGGGATGGAAAAATGATTTGGGGAGACTTCATAACGTGCTGCGTATGCTGATTTATGAAAAAGTCGTAACATTTGCAGAGAGAAATGAATTTTAATTTCCCGAAAGCGGGATACAAATATCAACATTAGGAAAAGTATGGACATAGCTAGTACCTACTAATATTTTTAATATAAATGATTGTTAATTTTATAAACAAAATATGATTTTATCCTAATTCTTTTTCTCTTCTCTCCTTTGTCAATTCTGACAGCCGAGACTCGCCGTAAGGGCTAGTCTGAAAACCAGCGCTTGGGCATTTAGCCGAACTAATGCTGAGACTAGTACCTTTTGTCAATAATTGTACTACAGCCATACTTAGATTTATAGTTTGTTGGTTTCTATCTTTTTTATTGACAATAAAGATCTTTTTACTTTTTTACTTCACTTTACTATGATATCTACAGCATAAAGCTGCACTTTGAGAAAATCATAAATACAGGTATCAGACGACGTACATACATCTAATTTTTTTTTATAATGACACAGTTTATTGACTTTCCTCAGCCTGATGGTAAGCAAGAGAAAAGTTCACGTTGCAATTACAACGAAAGCGATGTCAGGCATCATCTCTCATACTGGCCCGCGATCTTTTTTTATGATATAGGTGGCAGACGAGCCGACGGATCACCTGATGGTATCACGCTTCGTTTGAAGGAATCTATATTGTAGGAAGGAGGAAATACATGCGCCGGCAACGAGTTCCATTTTTTGATGGTGCGGCAGAAGTTATTCCAACATAACCACAAAAAAATACTTAAATGACACACTGGGAGCTTTAATCCAGTTAGACTGATAGTAGTTCAGTAACTAAGAACGTACCGGGAACTACCTACATGCGGGAGGTCGTACTTTGAAATCCATGCATGTACTTCGGGATATATCAAATCAATGGACGTATTTCTAACATTAGCTCGTCTGTGAGGAAAAATATCATAAGGAAATCTGCATGTTTCGGATTGTTCCTGAAACATGTACAACCCGTGCGGCTAAAGAATGGGATCAGAAATGGCAGGCGCATCTATTCACTTCTCGCTCGCACACTATTTGCGTCTATACTCCCTGGCTGGTTTCCCTATCTAAGGGTTGCAAAGGTCAAAGCTTCAGTATAATTACCAGTGACTCGTTGACGCCGTGGGTAAGACGTTGCACTTTAAAGCGAGGGCTGCGCTTGGGGTCCTAGGTGCGAGCCCCGGCTTGGGCCAAAATTTGTACCTGAGTTTTTCTGTTAAGAAATTTTCAGTGTCAGCCCGGAGTCTAGAAGTTGGCGGTATTGTACCCCCGTGCCTCGGAAAGCACGTCCTGCGTACGAACCCTCTCTGGTCGTGTCATTGGTGTCCCATCGGATTATGAGGGCAAGGGAATAGAGAGTGCACTTGTGTTTGCGCACACACTCGAGCACTAAAATATATCCTGCATAAGTGGCTGATCGTTGAGATTGGCCGCCTTAGCTGAAATCGTTTGGAGGATATTTTTGTTATAATTACCAGTAGCCATAAAACCTGAATAATATTCTATGTGTATTCCGGGTTCCAAAGATTTGGCTAAGATAAATTTATTATGGGTTTTAAATATAAGGACCTAAATATTTGAGATGATTGTGATATTTTTTTACTCCTTAACTGTACATGGACAATACCTTTACATATTCTCATACAAATCCCTAAAACGGCAAGCGAATGCCACTTTCCCGAAATATTAAAACAGGCCTACCAAACGGGGAAAATCCATTGAAACACGTTACCCTTTGGGAAGTCAATACGTCGACCATTAATCTTCTATTTAACCCGAAGCGTTCTACACGTTACACAAAACCCTATCTTAATGTAACGGCAATTTATTTCTTTCTTCCGAGACAGAGATATCAATCATAGCATCAACAGTATTCCAGGATACTCAGTAATAATAATTGAAGGGAAAATCCCTTACAGATAGGGACCGGAATTTAGAGATGTGACATTCTATTGTACACGAATAATCGATATCCTTTGTTGCGGCTCTCCCGCGATCACTCAACTGCGCCAAAAAGAAAGTGAAATTATATTGAATACCATATTTAACTTCATCTAAAACTAACTAAAAACACAAAAAAACCATTAGTTTTTCTAGCTGACAATATTAAGTTTCTTGCTTGAAATAGGCCGTTTGAATGAGTTTTACTCAAAAAATAAAGTGTCAATACAATTCAACATTACAAAAAACTATTTTAGGGTCTGTTTCATTTCTACACATTTCCCACGTATCGTGTCTGATGGTAATTTTCATTAAAACTGCATAAAACCGCTATTCAGGACACTTTCACAGGGCAGGAGGGATGACACGAAGGGAAGGGGGAATAAATAAATTCTATTTTCTCTTCATTAGCGCACTTATCCTAAAATACACCTTGCACCCAAAGTGGAAAATAAGGATACTTCGAATCATCTATTTTATAAAGTTTAATGATACATTTGTTGAATTTGTACCATCAATTTGTCAAATTAAAGAAGAAAAATATTTCATTTCATATGGTTCGATGTAAGACCACTTATGCATATTTTCCACTGGAGTGCGAACTGTACTGAGTCATTTTGCCATTTTAAACTAAAATAACTCAAATAGTTTAGTCAAAGCAATTGACATACAATAAACTACTAATTAGTAAATAACACACTTAAAAATTTCATCTCGCGT
Source organism: Marasmia exigua (assembly GCA_019059595.1). Lineage (NCBI taxonomy): Eukaryota > Metazoa > Arthropoda > Insecta > Lepidoptera > Crambidae > Marasmia > Marasmia exigua. The sequence goes on along the minus strand of CM032478.1, from coordinate 16,463,072 downwards.
TCAGGCGGGACTCGAACCCACACCTTTCACAATCCGGGTGAATGTTCTACCAATTAGACCACTGAACGCGTTATTAAGATGATGAAATTTGTAAGTGCTTGATTCGACATGAGCTGTCGATAGTCTCATCAATATTGTAGGTATATTTACAATATCCAGTGGAAATATTATTAGAAATATTCACCCGGATTGTGAAAGTTGTGGGTTCGAGTTCTGCCTGAACGTGAGATGAAATTTTTAAGTGTGTTATTTACTTAAGAATAAATTGCAAAAGATTGCTATAAAAAATATCAACTATAGAACTACTAATAAGTTATTTAAATAAATCGATTACTTTCCACATCTCTAGCTTGAAGTTTTAAGAGCTGCGGAAGGCTGATTCGGGTGATTGATGCATTATTTGCGATGGCGCAAAGTGAAAATGTCGCTTAAAGGGTTAAGTGGAGAGTTATTAAATTTTTGCGAAAAATTTTTAGGAATTCCTGCTTTGAAGCAAAATTGGAAATTGTTGAAATAATGTTAGAGCGCTAAGATTTTCACTCTTTAGCGAGATTACGAACGTGTTTAATATTTTGATATTTCATAATCTCGCTAAAGAAGATAAATACGTTCGATAAATCGAACGCGAGCGTCTCTTGGATAAAATTTGCAGGAAACCTAAGTTTACAAGTGTAGCTAAAATAATTGCAAACCTCAAGTAGAAGTGGGCTATAAATTTCGAGAACTGACGGCCGTTGGAGCGGACGTAGCCTAGTAGACCACCCAAAAGGTGGATCAATGAGCTTGTTAAGCACGCCAGACTTCCTTTGGCCTTGCGACATTGAAGGTATGGGCGAGGAAGCAAGCCCGCTACTAAAGTGCTCCCACTACTACTAATACTAATGTTGTCTCGATTTATTATTTATTATAAGTATCGAGAACGAAACATGGCGGCGACCAAGCGATGGCGTGGCAGCTCTTGTTTCGCGTTAGGTACGGTCAGTTTCAAAGAAGTTTAACACTTTAGTACCATGTCAAAGTAACCGTTCTGCCTATTATAGTCAGTTTCTAAGGGGTATGTACAAAATGTTATTTCGACATGGTACTAATGCGTTAAGCTACTTTTGATGTTGACCGAAACTACCGTACCTATATTGACATGTTGTTGTGCGTATCACGCGTATCACGACGGTGGTGTTACGAAGCTATAGAATCTGGAGACCACACTCCTTCATGCCTACTTGAAGCAAATATTCTATCTCGTTCCGTAGATCCCCTCCTCTCTTTCTACAAATATAAATTATTTATATTTGTAGGTTTGTAGTATGTATCTGTTTTTTATTTATACGTACAAACTAATTAATAGGCATTGAACGGGTCTAATTATAATTTCAGTAACTATAAGAAAGTTCGAGCAAAATATAGACATGAGATGGCCACCCAAGAGTCCATCGCAATGACATTATCTTAAATACCTACTTGCCTTCAACTTGAAACACTCAGTTTGGTCTCCAAAGGTGTCGTCGCAGATGGTATGGCGCGACGCGACGCCATTTTGAAATGTCAAAAGTGACAGACGTCATAAACAAATGTCATTCCCGCCATGATAGCTATTCATAAACGCTTAATAAACTTTTTTTCCGAAACGGTGCAATAAAGCAGTAAGCAAAAAAAAAATTAAAAAAGAATTAAACTACTTTATGACCATTTTATTTCACAGAGGCTTAAGGAAAGTTTACGAATAAATACCCTTTTACAAAAGTGTTGGGTATGGCCCCTGGCTCTGTCTATGAACATATGAATAATGCATGTTACTTTCAAAGGCTTGTGAAGTAAATGGTGTATACTCAAAGCCGTTTTTAATTTAGCAAGTCCTTATACCTTATTTATCAGAAAGTTTAATTCGGTGCTAGTGTACTAACTACGCATATTTATCTAACAATGACATGTTTGTACGATTCAAAAATATTACCATTTACCGCACAAGATGAATGTGTTTGAGATAAAATGAAAAATATGTTTACTTACGTCCATATCGTTGACAGGGGTTGTACCCTATGAATTTTTCATTTAAAGCAATTCCAAAGTTCGGGGCCAGTTTTTTGATATGGCTCAAATTTATTTAGGACGGATTTCACACGAGGTTAGATTAAGGGCGATAGGTACATAATTGTTTAGAAAGGTTACCTACCTTTTGAACAACTTAAAAAGTTGTAATAGTCCTGAAATAAATAATAATAAATAAACATAAATAAATATTTCACAACATCACATACATTGATCTGACTCCGAGATAGGTAGCTCAAGCACCTGTGTTACGGATATCAGAATCAACAGTGGGATTACAAATACATACATATAATACTTTACGTTTGTAAATACATACTTATAATATATAGGAAACACCCAGACCAATACAAACAGACATGTTCATGCACACAAATGTTTGTACTGTGCGGGGATCGAACCCGCAACACTTGGACCAAAGACAGCATTCACTACCACTGTTCCAAACGGGTCGTCAAAACAAAAGGAAATTGAGTTGTTATATGCACTTAATTATATCCTGTAGCTTGGGGCCTCGTTGTAATTACCAGACTCTCCAAATCAAGTATCATGGTCCAAGCTTACCCGGGCTCCAGAGCGACAGCATTGGACGCAACTGAGAATTCCACGTTAAGATGAGGAGAAGCCTGTGGCCTCTGAAAACGAATCTGTATTCCTTCTCTTTCACACGCGCTTTGAGTCTCTTTTATTTGGATGCGACAGGTATATCTTCGTTTGTTACATTACCTATACTATACATTGACCTTTGTGAATAAGTACGTACAGTCACACATCAAAGAATACAAGACTGTTAAATTCATTCTCACCTTAATGTCAAACACGTTCGGTTCAATATCAGTTGAGAAATTTTGATAGGGTTGTAATTCGTTTTTTGCGTTGCATTATAACTTTATACAATTCATTATGAAGTACAATATTTTGTACTCACATATTTTGCTTGACGTTTCGGCTACGATACAGCAGCCGTGACACCCGTGGAGTCATAAATGCGCCACCAACCTTTAAATCCCTTCCCCGTGGATTGAGCCTCCGGTACCCTCACTCATGCACGCAGCAAAACACAGCACAGTGCTGCTTTACACCGATTATCTGTGCCCGCCCATTCATGCCAAAGTGTAGCTCTCCCACGGTAAAATAGATTAGAGATAAATAGATTAAACATTGTAGTTACCCGATAGTGTGGCTGTTTGTACATCAGTTGACCCAATTTCACACAGTACCACTAAATATAGTTGGAAAGTAATTAAATCGAACTCATTCATGTTTACACTATGTTGCTCAGTGCAGTCAATAAGCTTAAGTTACAACAGCATTAGTGAAGCTTGAATAGAGATTAGCAGAAACTCGTATTAGAAAGCAAACGTAGCGCTTGGCTTAATTTACAAGTTAGTGTGTGAACAGCTCGGCACTCGTAAGTTATGCATCATTTTGCCAAATGTATGAAGCGAATTAACAATTTAGTTATGCGCGCTCACACTATAAGTTTGACATCCGTTAAGTTAAGTTAAGTTTATAATCGCTCAAATAATTATTAGGTAGAGCTGCAGACCCTATTTCATAAAATATAAACTGCGAGCCGTGTGGTCCCCGGCAGAGAAGAAAAGGCCACCCTCACTCTTACCGAGGTGTCGTAAAAGGCGACTAAGGTAAAGTTGCTGGCATGATCATCAGAGAAGGAAAATTCTGCATTTATACCAAAACCCTCGGCAACCCGTCTGCCAAGCGTGGTGAGTATGGCAATTACCCCTCATGTGATTGAGGGAGGCCCGTGCCCCAGCAGTGGGGACTTAAATGGGCTGACGATGAAACTGCTAACATTACCATCTATATATATACACGACATGTGTACATTCACACACAAAAATATAAACCTTTTTCCAAAAATAAAAGACACCCATAATATAAACACTCGATTTAAGAACCGATTATGCTTACCCTACTCAAGAATTAAAATGCTAAACACCAGCCCCTACTACATGGCTATAAATTTGTATAATATATTGCCACAAGATATTAGAGATGAAAACAATTACAGAACATTTAATAAAAAACTAAACATATACTTATTAAATAAATGCATCGATTCTCTTAATGAATATCTAGATAAAAACAGATAGTAAATCAATTAAAGTATTTAAATTTACAACTGTACAAATATATTTATTGTGGTTGTAACTCCTTTATTAATAATCATGCTCTAGTCTTGCAATACCGAAAAAGGTTGCTAAGTCGAAGTAAATTTGTAATAATAGCTGTAAGACCATCTTTGTACACTTAGTTTGCAAATGAATAAATAAATATATTGGAGCAGTTGTAGCTCAATGGATAGGAACGCGCCTTCCATACGTGCGGTCGTGGTTCGAATCCAAGCATGTCATCATCATCATCATCATTTCAGTCAATGGACATAGGCCTCCCCCAATGTTGTCCACACAGATCGGTCCTGTGCCGCCCGCATCCAATGGATTCCCGCGATCTTCACCAGATCGTCGGTCCACCTTGTGGGGGGCCTGCCACGGCTGCGATTTCCTGCACGTGGTCTCCACTCGAGGACCTTTCCGCCCCAACGGTCGTCTGTTCTTCTCGCTATGTGCCCTGCCCATTGCCACTTGAGCCAAGCATGTACATCTGACAAAGTTACCGGTAGGCCACTTTTTGACCTTATTTCATCGGGTCAAGGTGACGGGTCGGGCACACTAGCGACGCCAATCGATTTTTATCATCATCATCAGCCCATTTAAGTCCCCACTGCTGGGGCACGGGCCTCCCTCAATCACATGAGGGGTAATTGCCATACTCACCACGCTTGGCAGACGGGTTGGCGAGGGTTTTGATATAAATGCAGAGTTTTCCTTCTCTGGGTGCTGATAATCATGCCAGCAGCTTTACCTGAGTCGCCTTTTATGACACCTCGGTAAGAGTGAGGGTGGCCTATTCTACTCTGCCGGGGACCACACGGCGTTCAATCGATTTTAATTTTTAGCTACTAAACCGGATCTCTTTTACACAATTTCGGGGTTATAATCTCTCGGAAAACACTTGTACTATTTATTAAATAACCATGCACGAATGATGGGTCCAACGCGTACGCCAAAAGCGGCCACTTTTTACTATGTGATAGATGGCAGACGAGCAGACGGATCCCCACTTTCGGCGTTGAATCAATTTTTCGCGCACAAAAACGGACCCAACATTTGTGCATGGTTATTTAATGAATAGTATAAGTGTTTGCAGAGAGATTGTTATCCCGATATTGTATAAAATAGATCCGGTTTAGTAACTAAAAATTTAAATCGATTGGCGTCGCTAGTTTGTCTTACGCGTCACTTTATGGTCAAAAAGTGGCCTACCGGGAACTTTGTCAGATGTACCTTTGGATTTTTCAAATCAATTTGCACATCTACCATGCTCGGCAGTGAGGGAAAATATCGTTAGGAAATTTACACGTCTCGTATAATTTAGATACAATTATATGCCTACAATATTTGAAGTAATGATTCTGAACGTTTAATAATAATAATATCATCGATTTTGGCTAAGGCAGCCAATCTCAAGGATCAGCCAATTACGCAGGATATATTATAGTGCTCAAGTATGTGCTCAAACACAATTGCACTCTCTATTCTCTTGCCCTCGTATTCCGATGGGACACCAGTGTGACACGACCGGAGAGAGATCGGGCGCAGGACCAACGGATTAACTTGCTTTCCGAGCCACGGGAGTACAAGACCGCCAACTTCCAGATTCCGAGTTGACACTGAGAATTTCTTAACAGAAAAACTCAGGTACAAAAAGCACTCCAAGTGCAGTCGTCGCTTGATAATGCAACGCACTACCCACTGCGCCAACGAGGAAGTCACGTTCTGAACGTGTAACCGTGATCTAGTTGATCTGCTTCCCCTGGTTAAGGGTTGCGAAGGTCAGACGGCAGTCGCTTCATTGTAATTACCAGACTTTCCGAATCCTGGACCATGGTCCAAGCGTACTCCGGGTTCTGAAGCGACCGTTTTGGGGGAAACCCCCCCCCCCCCCCCCCCCCCCAACTTGACTGGGGGAGGCAGTCAGGACCTTCTACCTGTAGAGGGACGTAAGGATCTTCAACCCATGTATATCCCCTCCACACTAACGAAGAGGGAGTATTCCTGGGGACTGAGGTCTGTACTTAGCCCCAGGAATACTCCCTCAACTATACTAATATTTATATATATATTATATATACTAATATTTTATTTTATTTATTTAACCTTGGGGCTTACCCCAGGGTTAAATAAATAAAATAAAATATTTCACAACATCACATATATTGATCTGACTCCGAGATAGGTAGCTCAAGCACCTGTATTACGGATATCAAAATCAACAGTGGGATAACAAATATATACATATACTACTTTTCTTTTGTAAATACATACTTATAATACATAGGAAACACCCAGACCAATACAAACAGACATGTTCATGCACACAAATGTTTGTACTGTGCGGGGATCGAACCCGCAACCCTTGGACCAAAGGCAGCGTTCACTACCACTATTCCAAACGGGTCGTCATAAATACTGTTGCGCCGGAGGAAAGCCCAATTAACCACCTCGTTCCCGGCAGGTGCAAGTCTATTTTGGTCTAGTGGCATTTCCTAGCATCAAAAAAGGTATCAATGCTAGATAGTACCGACATTCTGTGAGAGCAGGGTGATTTACCAAGCACTTTATATACATTTGAATTCTCCTCAGAAACAGGAAACATTGTCACATCATTCGACACACTCAATAAGCTAAAGTTACACCGCAACGCGGAGTTACTGAGGCTTTAACTCGGATTAAGAGTAACCAGCATTAGAAAACAAACACATTGCACCGCGAGGCTTAATTTACAAGTTGGTGTGTTGCTCGCAAAAGCTGAGCAAGTTATGCACCGTTTTGTTCATCATGTAAGGAAGATTTAGAGGAGAAAAAAATGCACGCTCGCCATTGAACATATGCAAGCTCACGATGTGGCCGTGTGGTCCGCGGCAAAGTAGAATAGGCCACCCTCACTCTTACCGAGGTGTCGTAAAAGGCGACTAAGGTAAAGCTGCTGGCATGATCATCAGCAACCAGAGAAGGAAAACTCTGCATTCATATCAAAACCCTCGCCAACCCGTCTGCCAAGCGTGGTGAGTATGGCAATTACCCCTCATGTGATTGAGGGAGGCCCGTGCCCCAGCAGTGGGGACTTAATGGGCTGATGATGAAGCTCACGGTGAATGTGTGCTTGCGTTTGTCCAATCGCTTGCTCACGCGGTGAAGCAAATACACACTAAAAAAGAGTAAAACGCGCCAAACGGTGGGAAAACGCACGTTTACGGCGAGGAGATGTGTATCTTTGGTGAGAAAAACGCGTGATCAAGCGAGAAAAATACAAAAAAATTAGCGCTCACGACGAAAGAAAACCAGCATTAATAGTAAGGAAAAATGCGCACTAAGATTGGGTTAACGCGTTCTCACCGCAGAGAAAAAAATGCGCTCATATTGTTGAAAATGTGCTCGCACGGCGTTGTTCCTTCTTACCTAACCGTTGGAAATACCCCTTAAAACTATTATAAACATTTTATTATTTTCAAAGGTGAACAATTAGAAATAATAATATCTAAATGTCCGAAGTAGTCAAATAAAAATTTGCCCTAGGTACATTTTTTTATAATATGGCTCTACCCGATGATATCTGGCCAATGTCGAATAACTTATTGAGAATAAGTGGGCCTTGCGTTTTATCGCCCTACGGATTATGCCGATACCACTCTAAATACAATTGCGGGTTTTAAGACTCTATATTAGGTCCAAGCAAGTTGTCACGTGACAACTCACTCGACACACAATAGCTGTTAAAACGATACAATTCAACGATTGCCATTATTAGGATCAATTTTCGGCATTTCCCTGTACACAAATGGACACCACATTCTTCACTAAAATCCACTAGAAACTAATTTAAAACCTTTTAATTGCATTAGCCCACGCGGAGTGTTTCAGTCCTACCGCCAGAATCTATTACATTAAAGCAAAGCATGGTTTTGAGTGTCATGGAATTTGAATCTTTGACAGTATCAGAAGAAAGTGAAGGGAAGTGCAAAGAACAGGGAATGTCACATTTTTAGTTTTTTTCTGTTTTTTATTGTAAGGCAAATGTTTGCCAAAAGTAGTTTAGTCCCCAATTACTTCATTTAAAAAAAAGTGAAGAATGGCGCCAAAAGGACGTTTTAATCTATGGCCGAAGCGAAAAGCATGACATACCGGTAATGAACAAGAATTGTCCATAGTGATAGTAATTGTGAATAAGTTTGAGGTGTTGTTATTATTTACATAAAAGTTTAAGTTAAAATGATTTATGAATCCGATAATGATGAAAACAGCCACTTTTCTCCGAAACTATAAGAACTATACTATTGAAACTTGGTGAATAGATGTATTTTGATAACCGCATTACGATTTTTACACAAAAATTGGAAAACATAAAAAAATTGGGGGGGGGGGGTCTCAATACTTGAAACTGAAACTCATTTTTTTTTATTAAACCTATACATGTAGGGTATCTATGGATACGTCTTTAAATATGATTTCGAGGTTTTTAACATATTTTTTTTCTAAACACAACATCTACCTTGCGCAAGAGACGCTCTCAAAGTGGTAAATTGTACCCCCCCCCCCCCCCCCCTCTAACTTCTATAATAAATGAATTATAAAACTAAAAAAAATATATGATATACATTACCATAAAAACTAACAACGAAAATTGGTTTGGACTAGATGTAGTAAGTAGTTTTTTTAATACTTTATAAACCGTAAACCGCAATTTACCTTACTTGCTGTAAGACTGTATTATTTCAGTTTTTGTTGAATTTTAATAAATTTAATAACTGAAAAGTTCAACTAAACAAGATATTTGTATTAATAAATAAATAAATAATTAGTTTTAAGTATAAGTTAATGCATATTTAGATTTTAATAGAAATTATATACTTCTAAACTTTACATTGCATTTTTCTTAAAATCGTTTCATTAGGACATTCCCTATTCTTTGCCTGTACCCTTCAATTGTTTAATAGTTTGGTGGGAATGTTTTTTAATGCTACGATTATCGGACCTCTTAGTTAGCAACAAATTTTTGACGCAGTGACGTTATTCAGCTGGGTTTGAGATGTTTTATTTACCATTAAATGAGTAAGCACGGATCACGTAAAGATGTTGACTGGCATCCATATAAATTGGGTAGCAAATATACGAGCGTTCGACGAAACACTGGCCGGCGTCTGGGGACTACTCCTGGGTGAGTGCTGAATAGTAAGAACATTTTATTGCACTTCGTTTAGAGTAAATCTTCTAAGACTAATTAGATTTTTCATTGTGTAAGAAATACAAATGAAAAAAATGTCACGAATTTTATGCTTAAGCAACCACTCTGCTCTATTTTGATGGAAAATTGTTCTAATCGTGTTTTGGAAAAAAAATATATTAGGCAGTCGATTTATGAAGTGATGAAGGAACATTTTTTTTTATGCTAGAGGCGGACAAACCAGCAAGCGAGTCACCTGACGGAAAGTAATCATCGCCGCCCATGAACATCCGCGAAATCAGAAAGATCGCTAATGTGTTTCCGGGCTTTTTAAAAAAGACCCTCTTCTCTTGAAGTCGAAGGCGTCCGGAAATACTCCTAAATTAAACAAAAAATACAACACCGTGATGTTCCTGAATAAATACGACCTAATGATCTTCAAGAAAAGAGTTTATTCCTTCTTTCATCATTTCAGCCAATACACGCCCACTCCTGGACATAGCCCAAACATAACAGGACATAGAACATTCCCCAATTGTCTTTCCACATAGATCGATCGTATGCCACCTACATCTAATGGATTCCCGCGACCTTCACCAGATCTTCGGTCCACCTTGTGGGGGCCTGCCACGGCTGCGACTTCCTGTATGTGTCTTCCACTCGAGGACCCTTACGCCCCAACGGCTGTCTGTTCCTCTCTCTATGTGCCCTGCCCATTGCCACTTGAGTCATGTTATCCTATGGGCTATGACTGTGACCTAAGTTTCCCTGCGGATCTCATTATTTTTGATATGATCACGCAAGGAGATTCGGAGCATAGCCCTCACCATTGTTTTCTGGGTGACTTTGAGCCTCCTTAATCAGTACATTGTACGCGGCCACGTTCCAGTTCCGTATGAATGCGGGAAAGCCGTCTACATGTGCTTCTACTAACATCCGAGAAGCACTGCAGAAGCGCAGCAGCCCCATCAGCATCCTGAACGCATTTTTACGTATGTTTCATTCTTTTTAGGGTTCGGTTAAATATTTTCCGATTAAATAATTAGTTCCATACTTCCTGTCCTGTGGGTAGACCACCTGCACGATGGTCCGACGATATTGTGACGGCAGTGTGGAAACAGTGGATAAGGCTGGCAAGGGACCGAAGGGAATGGCGGGATAAAGAAGAGGCCTATACTCAGCAGTGGGTGGGTGTGGGCTGATATGATGAAGATGATGATGATGAAATAATTAGTTTGCAATATTTTTACAAAACTTACACCCATGATAAGACCAGTGGTCTAAAAAGTTGTAGTTAATGATGCATATGATTTATATTTGTTTTTGTGGTTTTTTTATCTTGTTAGTTTTATCAACTTTTCATTCACAGTCTTAATTTCATCACAAACAATAAAAACCGATGGCGGTGCCACTGATCCGTAAAATAATGATGATCAGGATTTTTAATTTATTTGTATTATAATGTTAAAAACACTATAATAAAACATCACAATTATATGAGATATCTACAGATAGATATGTTTTCTTATGATTTCTACACACCAAGGATGTCGAATTCCATCAAGATTGAAAGTTCGACCAGTGATAGAAACGTAAAAAGGAAAGTATTATATGTATATATTTGTAATCCCACTGTTGGTTCTGATGACCGTAACACAGGTGCTTGAGCTACCCTTCACGGAGTCAGATCAATGCATGTGATGTGATGTGAAACCGAATTTCACCGAAACTGTATTTTTAGAACCGAACTTTTCTCTTTCTCTATACTCCTTCCTCTTCTTGCCATAATTACGATAAAACGTATTTGTCTGATATCGGATACGAAATAGAGACGGATATTGCGAGTGAATGTATTGTAAGGAGTCTCGCCATGGGATTAAGATTCAGACTAAATGGTTCACAATAGGTACAAGGTGACCCAGATTTCGAACCTCCAATTAGATAAATCAGAAACACAATTTAAGAGGTAGATTTGATTGGTTCGTTGTGCAACGCGTTAGATATCGGATGAATATTTTGTTGTTATTGACTTATTGGTTGAGAGAAAATTTGAACCTATTCGGTTGTATTGAATGGAAAAATAACTACTGGATTTTGGCTGATCTTTTAATCCGTTCCTTTGAACCAACTAACATTTTTACTAACTAGTATATGTAATTAAGTACCTAAATGTGTAGTTTCTCTGTTATTTGATATCCGTATGACTAAGATGCTTAATAACTATTATTATTAAGCATCTGATTGCGGAATCAGGTGAAGGTATGAGATAAAGTGTGAATTTGTTATTGTAAGGTAAAGCTGCTGGCATGATCATCAGCACCCAGAGAAGGAAAACTCTGCATTTATATCAAAACCCTCGCCAACCCGTCTGCCAAGCGTGGTGAGTATGGCAATTACCCCTCATGTGATTGAGGGAGACCCGTGCCCCAGCAGTGGGGACTTAAATGGGCTGATGATGATGATTGTTGTGGTTTTCTGTGAGGAAAAGTTTTATTTATTCAGCATTATAATATGCAATTTTTTGTTCAGCATTAGCCTATGAAATTGAATTCTTATTTAACTACTCTTCATTATGATGCGTCTTTAAAGTTTTATCACCTCATAAGTCATTTTTTGAGCTTTTGACATTTTGATGTCATTCTCTAGAGAATCGAAATACGCGTCGTTTCGCGAAATCATAATTAAGATTCAACCAATAAAAATCTTTGAAATTACGAAAAAGAAAAAGCATATAAGCCATAGTAATAAAATATTAATCTCTCCTGACTGTAAGATAAGTTTATATATAACTAAAAAGCCGTAGATACTGTTTAAATAAATAAATAATTTTATTTGTACTATATGCAACAAAAGTAGGAAGATTTTTTTTGTTTTTATTAGAATATTATTTATGTAATGTAATAATATTAATATTTAAAATAATGTATAATTCTGCCATTCTCAATTTCATTTGTTGAACTACTTTGCACTGCCTTGCCTTATTATTACGAATACGATATTTCTTTCCTCTACCCAAAGGTTGTCTGGAAGAAATCGCTACAAACGATAAGACCGCCTTATTGTACTGTCTGTTGCTGTTGTATCATGCTTGTATTTTATTTTTGTGCAATAAAGAATATCTATCTATCTATCTATAGCCATACATACATATATTTATACATTTGGCCACAATCTCATCTGATGGTAAGTGATGGTGTGGTACCTCTAGTCTTCCTACGTAAATGTTTTGCGCGGTTTCTTTTTTCATTATTTATTGTCTACCAGAAGTAAACGCTTCCATTCTTATATCATTGTTGTTTAGTTCATATTTGAGAGTTGTATACATCTTTGCACAGGACTAAATCTTTACAAGACTATGATTACGCCCACTCGACAAAAAGGGAGATCTCGCTGAAAAATATAACAAGTCAACAAAGACTTCACTCTGACCCACGCAAAGGACCTAGTTTCCTCATAGCCTAAGAGCTAGCCTCGGAAATAGGTATAGATAGATAGATATATTTTATTGCACAAAAATACAACTTAAAAAAAACTAGGCATTACAGAAACTTAAATGTTCAATTTAGGCGATCTTATCGCTGGAAGCGAGGAGGAGGAGGGGTAGGTGGTGCAATATTGAAAAGGGAAATAAAAGTGAACTATATATAAATTAAATTATTTTAATACTTATCCATAAATAAACACAATATTATATACCTACTAATAAATAAATATGTTTTTTTGTTATACTTTAGATACAAATAATAGTTACACTATCGTATTAGGTTAAGATTACCTGTAAAGATAGTGTAAGAGAAGATAATTAATAAATAAATAAATTAATGTTATACTAAGATAAAATAAAATAAATAACTACATATACATTCATATAAATTAGGATCTTAGACGGACTATCGACTACTAAGGATGAATGGACCGGTAAAAACTTAAAGGTATTGCTATTTATTTCTGTAAAAAGTATATGATTTATAGAACAACGAAATCCCTTTAGATAATGTGCCATCATCAAAGAATTATGGCGCGGCATCTGTACAGCCGTGTGGTCCCCGGCAGAGTAGAATAGGCCACCCTCACTCTTACCGAGGTGTCGTAAAAGGCGACTAAGGTAAAGCTGCTGGCATGATCATCAGCACCCAGAGAAGGAAAACTCTCCATTTATATCAAAACCCTCGCCAACCCGTCTGCCAAGCGTGGTGAGTATGGCAATTACCCCTCATGTGATTGAGGGAGGCCCGTGCCCCAGCAGTGGGGACTTAAATGGGCTGATGATGATTATGATGATGATCTGTCCAGTGGTGAGTATGGGAGTGATTCATAAATCACATAACTTTAGTTGATTTTACCCCTTTTACCCCTTTTATTTAACCCCTTTGTTGTCTAACTCCTTCCACACCTATCGCTGGACAGCTGCCAGGCGCCGCAATTCTTTAATAATCATAGTATGGCACACTTACTAGAGGGACTTAGTTGCTCTTTAAATCACATACTTATTTTTGTGGCTAGCTCTTCGTCTATCATAAACTTTGCTGGAGGCACAAAAACCGGTTTCTTCAGTCTTCCATTCGTTCGTCTTGGCTCACAAAGTTTGCTAATTAGGGAAGTCGGTCTACCTGCACTTGACATGCATTTTTTGAGGGTCAACGTCTGAGAAAATAGAGCTGATGACATCATTCTTAGTTCATACATTAAGTTATAAGGTACGTAGTTTCGAATCCGATCATACACCTCAGATTTTTCTTGTCTACGTATTTTTAGTCATATTATGCGCGGAGGTTGAGAAAAACATCGCGAGGAAACCTGCGCGTTTCGAATATTTCTCAATTGTTTAGTCAATTATATCAGGTTATGTCAGTTACTTCATTTTAATTACCAGACTTTCCAAATCTTGGATCATGGGTCAAGCGTACTCCGGGGTCCGAAGCAGCGGTTTTTTATGCTAAAGGCGGACAAACGAGCAAGCGAGTCACCTGATGGAAAGTAATCCACGCCGCCCTGATGTTCATCATCCGCGAAAGCAGAGAGATCGCTAATGTATTACCGGGCTTTAAAGTGCACTTATAACTCCACTGGTGTCGCGGGTGTCCATGGCAATCGCTTACCATTAGGTGATCCGTGTGCTCGTCTGCATGCACATAAAAAAAGTCTCGCTAAAGTACCTACTTTTGTTTTATTCCTATTCTCCTGTTACTTTGAATTAGAACGGCGTGATGGTGGCTTTTTATATCAACTTACATTTATAGACTATATATAATCATATAACTTTTTATATCATTATATGACTTTATATATTTACCATATGTCTTTATATGGAATCTGGAATCAGAGTCTGGCAGTTGGCGGGGTTGTATCCCCGTGCCTCGGAAAGCAGGTTAAGCTGTTGGGGGGACTACGGTGCGGCGGCCTCCTCGTGTGGCCCTTTCAGTAGTATTTTTGCTCTGTTTGGAGCTGCTACCGAAAGGGTCCTGGCGTCCCTGGGCAACGGCGGGTAGTAATCGGCATCGCCCATTGCTACTCGACGGCTAACAGCTGCACACACACGGGAGGGCTCCTGGAGTCGTTCTGTCGACCCCCAGTTGAGCCCCCCCAGGGCCTAGGACCAGCCTCACGGTTTGGGGCATCGGAAACCCCTCTCCTTTGGCCTTTTTTGTTCTGGGCCCGGGGCCCTGTCCGGCGTCACGCTACGCGTGATAGCGTTTTCGACGTGGGCCCCACTGGGTGGAGAGCCTTCGGGCTCAGCGGCCGTAAGGCCATGTGCTGGAGGTCCGGCGTTGGGTCGTCTAGCCAGGATGGCTCAATGTCGACCGGTGGTGCCAATTTTCTTGGCTCCGCATCCAGCGGAGTTGGGTTTTGCGGCGTTTTTCGGTTTGAAGCCTGTGGGTTTTATTTCCCCAACCCACTTTGCACTGCAGCCAGCAGTGTATGGGTGGGGAAGGGTACTCGCAGTCCTCCTCCCGGTGGTGTTTGCACTGCAGCCAGCAGTGTGGGCGCCATTCGGGGGGCGGTGTTTGGTGGGCCGTGGGAGAGGCCCTAGGTCCGTTGGACCGGAGTGTGGTAAGAGGCCGTACTGGCGAGCCTCTTTCGCCCTGAGCGGGTTCGCGGTGGCAAGGTTCGTCCTATAGCCCGCGTTCCCGCTCTGAGAGTTTCTCCCGGGCGAGGGATGGAAACTGTCGCAGAGAGTTTAGTGGGTATGCCCCTAGGAGCACCCCAGGGGAGAGCCCCACACTACCCGGCCGACTCCCAGCGGCCGGGTGTGCATAAGGCGGCGCCGACCAACGGTGCCGACGTCGGTTCCTTCTGAGCCGGCGGCATTCTCTCTGCGTTACCAAAAAAAAAAAAAAAAGGTTAAGCTGTTGGTCCAGCTGATCCCTCTCCAGTCGTGTCACAATAGTATCCCACCCGAATATGAGGTTAAGGGAATATAGTTAGCATTTGTGTTTGCGCACGCACTTGAACACTATAATATATCCTGCTTACGTGGCTGATCGTTGAGATTGGCCGCCATAGCCGTAATCGGTTGGAGGAAATATGGAAGTGGTGATGTATAAAAGGCACGTGCAATACAAGTAATGGGCCCGCGTCTACTCTGCACACATAACGTGAAAAACCTATTCTGTTTGCCACTTACAAAACTTTTAGTCCCTCAGAGACAACTTCAACATTTTCCTTTACGGTAATAGTAGCGATCGCAAACAATCAAAGAGATTAATTTCCAATCATTTACTTTCAACGTAACCTTGGAGCTAAAGTAAACCTCTGATACCTATACTATCTGATGTAATTACATGTTCCAAGATAGTATCCTTGTTTCCGCTAATTACATTTTACGCTTGGGGGCTTTATCGATACGACAGATACAAATATCTATTGGAGCTCGCGTCTAGTATTCTAGATAAGTTACTGTGGTAAATAGATTTATTTATTTATTATTTATTTCACAAGAAAATAAAGTACAATTGTTCTGACAATCAAGTCAAGGTGCGAAATGTATGTATTTGTACGTATGTGTTTGACTGGAAGAGAATGTTGTATAGCATTAAGCAGACTTAATGCTATACAACATTCTCTTCCAGTCAACCACTAGGCGATGCAGAAATATCTATGACGCCTAAATTAATATATATCCATAAAGATACATATGAGTAATATGTAATATGACTAAATATACATAACATACAAATACATACATTTCGCACCTTCAGAAATATAGAGACCTAATGAAAAAAACTAAATTTGGGAAGCAGTTAATAAAGATTTGTATGTCACGACATTAAATAGGAAATTAATGTTATCTAGAAATTGTAAACGAAGAGGTTATGTTTTCAGAGTTGCATATTTTACTATGCTTATTGATCTACATATTATAAATAAAAGTAGGTCCAATAAATTTTTGGATTAGGTCTCTATAATTCTGAAGGTGTGATATGTAATTATTCATTTATGTAATAAACCTACTTATTTTATAATGAATTTATTAAAAAAAAAACAGAAAAAAAATAAACGACGAATACCGGCAACCTAATGTGGCTTCCAATCCGCCAGCGAAGAAACCTTAGACTGCTCTGTTCCCTCTTCACCATTCTCAGAGATCCACACGCTCCTGAATACTTAAAGTCTAAATTTAAATTCCAAAGCGAATTCAGTTCCCGACATCTCCGTCCAAGTGGCATGCTTAAGCTATACACACCTCTTCACAAGTCTGCTAGTGTCTCTAACTCTTATACTTTGTCTGCTATCAGGCTCTGGAACTCGCTGCCTGATGAAATTAAAAAGTCTCCCAGCAAATTCTCTTTCAAGCGGTCAGTACGAGAGCATTTTCTTCGCCTAGTTTCAAGCTAGTTCAATCACTCTTAGACTTAATAAAAATATATACATGTCGAATTGAGAACCTCCTTTTTTATTTTTTTAAAGTCGGCTTATAATGTTGATAAATTGATTGATAATAATTAAAAAAATATCTGCTTTCCGTGATGCTAATAATTATATTTATGTATTTGATAATGTGTAAGTATGTATGTTTAAAGTCTTCAGATTATTACTTATAATACCTTCCATATATATTATATATATGTATATATATATTCCATATTTGAAATATTTATTAGTAGTTATTAATATTTATTATGTAATATCATATTTTGCCGCCACAAATTTTCTGCTTCGCCCAATGGTTGACTGGTAGAGAATGCTGTAAAGCATTAAGTCCGCCAATTGTACTTTTTTTTTACTTTGTGCAATAAAGAATAAATAAATAAATAAAATAAATAAACCTATATTGTAAGCATTAAAGAGTTGGAACAGACACATCTTAATATATCAGTCATAGAAAAAGGGAAAAAAGGTAAATTAAATTAAAGGTTTATGTAAATTAAATTTCTAGTGAGCGGACAAAATTATCTCGATCTGAACGCTTGAATGAAAAATTGGTGGAGAACTTTTTGAGGTCATCAGGTAGCGAGTTCCAGATTATGTGTAAAAGCTTATTTATCATCTTGACTATTTCTTATAATAAAAAAAATCTACCAAAAAAACCACCTTCAAAAACCACGAACTAAAAAGTGTAAAATAATGTTTTTAACACTCCAAATAACATTTTTTAACTCGAGTGTCATAAAATTTTATCTCTCACTTTTTAGTTCGTGGTACTTGAAGGCGGTTTTTTTAATTCTTAGAAAAAAAATCATGCTTTTTAGTGTCTCATTATTTGGCAACCCTCCCCCCTCTCCCCACCCCCGCCTAGTAACTAACAAACTAATTGTGAGTACAGTATTGAAAGAGGTATCCTTTAACTCTTTACCGTTGAGGAGTTGACCTTCTGTAATCAGCTGAGCCACAAAATTATTACAATCAGGCGTAAATACTGGTGCAGCTTTGAAAAAGATACAAAAACTTTACGTGTGCCTAAAAAATTTGAGGGTTTCCCTAGATTTTTCCAAGATCCCATCATCAGATCCTGAAATCCTTATCTATATGGTTATGGTACCTAATTGGTTTCTTTCCAACTACAAAAATAATCATCTAAATCGGTTCATAAATGGCAAACTAATCGGCAACAAACATTTAAATATATAAATATATATATACGAGTCGAATTGAGAACCTCCTCCTTTCTTTAAAGTCGATTTAAAAAACGAAATATTTATACATGATGTGTGTATACTAGATCAAGCAATTTTTACGCAACTATGGCAAAGCAAAAAGGAGGGTTATGATTTTGTCCCGCAAGTATGTATGTACGTATATATGTGGGTATGTGTGTTCATCTGTTCCCTCATAACTTCTTATTTGTTGTCATTGTTCGACAAATGTCGTTAAGGTGACCCCGCGACAATAAAAGAGCTGCCAAATGATTTATATTGATTACAGCGAATAGGGGAATTTTTTAAAAGTTAAAATTAATTATTGTTTTAAGTTAAAGTTTAAATACTTTAACGAAAGTATTTGTTCCTCACTTTGGCATTGCTTAATTTTTCGCGACCCACATTATGTAATAATTTCTTCCTTATAGTAACAATAATCTCCATGTTTGCTAAAAAATGTCACTTTTAGCAATTATGGCAATTATTGTTACTTGTAGGAAGTAATTGATACATAAATTCGTCTCAAATAAAATGTTAATACTTTCCTTGAAGTACTTACTGCTCACTTTTAAAAAATATATCTCCTATTCGCCACAATCAAATTTAAATCACTTAGCGGCGCTAGTATCGTCACGCTGTCACCTTAAAAGCGTCTTGATCGTCCGCTATGATGACATCACGCTAAATTTACTATAGTGCCCTCTAGGGGACTTAAAGTAAAGAACTATACAACATTTTTTTCTTCATTGTATCGTTTTTGTTAGCACATTTCAAATATCTTAACATTATTCAAAGAACTCTTTCTTTATGTTACGACAGACAAGCATTTGACCTCTCTCTCATTTGATCCCATCTGATGTTAAGTGAAAATGAGATCCAAGGTCGGCCATGCTTGGCCGTGAAAAGCCTTTACACTCTTGCCCTAAAAGAGGCCCAGGTTATATTGTTCTAGAAATACATCGGCGCGCAACGAGTTCTACTCCTTGGTTGTTCGCATCAGAAAAAAGTTTGCATAGCGCTTAGTACGGATGGCTGGAACTTCAATCATAGGGATGGTAACTCTAAAATAAGTTAAATAAAAATAAAGTTTAACAACTAAAATCCAACTGCTAAGACGCGCTCTTAAAAGTACAAAACAAGAAAATAGTCTCAACTGAAATTATAATGATGTATCGCCGTGGTTGTATGCCACACCAGCTGTAGCAAAACAGATTCATCTAATAAAATAAAATCAAAGTTAATTATTCTGCTGCTACGAAATCTTTAAGGCGATACTGCGACGTATGGGTGAATCCCGTACTTAGTCTCTTTTTTTCTTGTTCCTTCTAACATAAAAAGGGCTTATTCCTTCCTTAAGAATCGGCAACTCCTATGATAAAGGGTGTTGCAGATGTCCAAGGGTAGTGGTGATCATTCACCATAGGCGTGCCGTTTTCTCGTTTTTCTTCTATAATGTAAAAATAAAAGAATTAACTATGTTCATACGTAGGTACTTTACATGAATCTTATGTATATAATACCAAGTTTCAAAAAGTAAACAGTACTGTGAAAATATAGCAAGTAAAAGCCAATCTTCACGACAAATACCTCGACTTTTCAAAGTAACATTATTTATTTCGTTCTTGAGTGACTTTGACTAATGTTTTTCACAATATCATGTGACTTACTTGACTTTGCTCTAGACATCCAAATAAAGGCCCTATCGTTTATGTTTAGATAATATTTTGCGACAAAACTTGAGAGTATTCTAACTTTTTCATAAACATTGTAGTTTTTATTATTCAGTCTTTTAACCAACTTCATCGTCTTAGCTTATTAATAAGACCACAATAATGCCTCTTATATATAATTTTAGCATTTAGAGCTTCTATTGAGTTACAATCATTTTATTTGACATACATTTTTTTTTTCAATACATATGTTTTAACAATTTCTATTTATTTAACTGTTCTCATCTCGGCGTGTCTCACAATTGCGGCCAAAGTCATGATTGTACAGTGTACACTTGGGCTTTGAGGCCTTTGCCTTGGGCCTTGGTTTGAAAGAAAGAAGAAAATACAAACATTAATTTGAACACCACAAGACACATTTGGACATCGGCCGTGGTCACAAGAGTCCGTTTGTGACCACGGAATTAGTAACGCGGTCGAAATATCAAGCAAAAAGTACTACAGAGACAAGTGATTAAGCAAGTACTTACTTTTTTAATCTCGTCGCGTTTAGCGAAATTTTAAAAACACACTTGGATAGTTTGGTTGTAGCAATGATAGGTATTGCCGTCTGTACTATACACCTCATAGTCAGGAGATCAATAAGACGAGACGCATGCTATGCTTTACTTACTCCAAAATGAGGATGGTTGTATTACATAACATTATAATATATCTAGGGTGGTGAGATCCACGGAAGCACGCGTAGAAGCTTTAATGTCCGTGACATAGCAGACTAACTGCTGGAGAGTGACCTACGTTGGTACAGTTATGTCCTGCAAAAACCGTACAGCTACGTAGGAAAGAAGTGTCTGCCCATGCCTCCACAAGAAGTCCCGGCAGAAGGGGTAGACCTTAAAAACTCTCCACAACGGATGCACAAGATCGCGCGAAGTGGAGGAGAAACAGGAAAGCGGACCCCAGGCTCCGGAGCGACAACTTGGGACGCAACCGGGACAAACGCTATGATGATGATGGTGGTGAGATCCACGGAAATGACAATAAACAAACTGTGCAGAAAAATGAGAATGGGTCTCTTATCCTCTGAGATACAGTCGCTTTTCTAAATAAAGACTAGTCGGTACGGGATTGTTCTGAGTTAAATTTAACTACAGACGGCACCGACTAATTATTCTATGCTTATGAACTTAGGTCAATGAAACCATAAAATAAACAAAATAAAAGCATGATATAACAACAGACATTACAATAAGGCGGTCTTTTCATCATCATCATCATCAGCCCATTTAAGTCCCCATTGCTGGGGCACGGGCCTCTCTCAATCACATGAGGGGTAATTGCCATACTCACCACGCTTGACAGACGGGTTGGCGAGGGTTTTGATATAAATGCAGAGTTTTCCTTCTCTGGGTGCTGATGATCATGCCAGCAGCTTTACTTTAGTCGCCTTTTACGACACCTCGGTAAGAGTGAGGGTGGTCTATTCTACTCTGCCGGGGACCACACGGCGTATCTTCGGCGGTCTTATCGCTTGTAGCGATTTCTTCCAGACAACCTTTGGGTATTTTATCACTTATTGTATCCCGTGCAAATCCTACTCATTTGATAAGCAAAACTTATTTTTGCAGTGTACTGCGACAGGTTGATGATAATTTGCGTAAATTTTGCGTAATTCTTATTGTAGCGGCAAATTATTATAATTCAAACTGATAAGGCGAAACACTAGCATGATGTTAACGACACCCAGCACCATCTGCTAGTACAGTTTGGAGCTAATAGCAAAATTGCGACTGTGAGGTCGAGTCACTGGTGAATTAAAAAGTTAAGACAGAACCACTTAAAATCTTTTAACCATTTCAACAACAAATGAACTGCTCTACAGCTACCAGACCAAATAAAAACAATTAGTGCATCTCGGCTAAATGCAACGCCGCGTCAAACTTTAAACCGCTTCCAAAGTTTCCTTTAAAGTTCCTATGCAATTTCAGATTCTGCCTGCTGTAATAGATGGTTAGGTATCGTATTCTGTCGGTAAGTATCAATTAAAAGCGCAGGGCCTCGCGGCAGCCAGTAGAGCTACGACAGCTGACCGTGGGAGAGCCACGCTTCGGCACTAGGCCGCCTTGACCGGAGTGACACCACCGGCGTGAAACAGCACTGTACTGTGTTTCGCTAACTGAGTGAGGGTACCGGAGGCCAAATCCGGGGGAACCCCCTTAGGTTTAAAGTTTGGCCGCAAATTTTTAACTCGCTGGTTTTGTGAGTGTCTATGGGCGGCGGCAATCACTTGCCATCAGGTGATCCGTCTGCCAGTATCACATAAAACAAATCTAGAATTCGTTAAATTTGTAACTTAAACAGGAAGTCTCAGCCGTGGCAGGCGCCCCACAAGGTAGACCGACGAACTGGTAAAGGTCGGAGGCGGCATAAGACCGATCTGTGTGGAGAACATTGGGGCAGGCCTATGTCCAACAGCGAACGTCTATATGCTGAAATGATGATGTTGAAAGTTATTTTGAAATAAATAAATTCAATGTACAGATACTTTTTTTATACATTATTATTATTTATATTTTTCTTATATGTTTATAATAAATCACTTCTTTTTTACCCAAATACGGCGAAGCAAACAGGAGGGTTATGATTTTGACCTATATGTATGTATATATGGTTGATTATCTATTCCCTCATAACTTCTAAACTAGTTATCATATTTGAACAAATGAGGTGTCGTTAGAATCTTATTTATTGTCTTCTGGTTATAGGTGACACGACGTCACGTTAAATTGAATACAGCGCTTTGTTACTTCTTTTTTTATGGTCTAATCCCGCGCACGGCTACGGGCCGCGGCGCGTGTGATTCAAATAAATAACTTTTTCGAGTCATAGAGAATCAATAAACAAACGAGCCACCTAATGGCCAGCATTGCTGGAAGTCGAACCAAAAATAATGCAGGTGTATCGCTAGTTTTTCTTGAATATTTCATATTCACGCAAAAATACGGGTTAGAGAAAATATTTATTATAATGTCTATCTTTTAAAAGGTTCAAATTAAAAACAATCATAATAAATTGTACTGTACTGTTGTAAACAATCTGCAAAATAAATTGATAACATTAAACACTAAAAAAACGGATAACTCATTCAAGTTTTTAAAGTGAAGAAAACTTTGAAAAATGTAATTATTACTGCAGAGAGGCGGCACTGAAGGGTCCGAAAGAATGAAATTCCGACAAAGTTATATTCGAGGAAATGTTGTTACAAAGACTACATACAATTTTAACGTTACAAGGTGAGATTTTGTACCGTTTAATTTTCGTATGATATTTTTGATTAAGGTATTGATTTTTCACTCTGCTCTTTCGAACTCTGTGCGGCTCGGCTGTGTATGTAGGACTGAATCCTAGACAAAGGATGAAGATCGATTGAATTCTGTGACCGACAATTTAAATTTACATTATGAGTGGCCAGTAGGTTAGTGGCTGGATGGATTACTAGATAGCCGTCGCCCATACACAAACGGATGTTTAGACTGTAGGAGAGCCACGTTTCGACAAAAGCAACGAATAGATGCAAATGTGAGAGGAAATGCTCCCACGGCTAAAATCCGTAATTTGATTTTTTCGCAATGTCAACGGTTTAACAAATTTCATCTATTTCAGAAATTATTCGATATACGTAGGTTTCCTCGCGATGTTTTCCGTCACCACTTAGCTAATGGAAGAAATATGCACATAGATTTGAAAAATCCAGAGGTACGAAACCTACGGCTTTATGAAGGCGCACGTTATATCCACTGAGCTACCATTCGTTCTGTCATTTTTCTTTCAGACAATCCGTTTTGAAATAGCGACCACTTCGATACACAGGCGGTATATTAATTCCCCTATGGGAATGGAATCTACTACTTCCAAGATGCTGGGAGAATACTGCTAAGCGGTAAACCAGGAAGGCAAGCAATTTTCACACCCAGCTGCATGAATTGACAAGCTAAGTGAGCAGTGATAACATGCATTAATAATTTAAATAAATAAAAAAATATTTTTCAACATCACATACGTTGATCTGATTCCGAGATAGGTTGCTCAAGCACCTCCAGTAACATAGATCATATATATGTATATATATGATACTTTTCTTTTGTTAATATGTACATAGAAAACATCCAAACCAATACAAACAGAAATGTTCATGCTCAGACATATTTGTAATGTGCGGGGATCGAACCCTTGCACTAGACTTCCCAACGGGTCAAAAGATATAGCCACGCCCTTTTGACTCCATTGGTGTTGCGTCTTTGTGTGGTAGGTGTCTATGGGTGGTAGGTATCTACAGCTTACACTCACCATCAGGTAATCCGTTTGCTCGTCTGCGTCACATAAAAATTTTGAACTTTGTCATGTTCTTTAATATCAATCTAAATTCAAAAGCAGT
Organism: Marasmia exigua; assembly: GCA_019059595.1. Taxonomy (NCBI): domain Eukaryota; kingdom Metazoa; phylum Arthropoda; class Insecta; order Lepidoptera; family Crambidae; genus Marasmia; species Marasmia exigua. The sequence continues at coordinate 16,438,536 of CM032478.1, read as the reverse complement.
TATAAAATAAAGACCTAGTACGAGTAAATTCGTAAAAGGCTCCTATGAATCCATCGTTAAACAATGGACTAATTACATAAATGTAGGATGGGTGATCGGTAGATGCATGGTAAGGAACGTGTAAGAGATCGATATTTGAAATATAGAATGACGTGCGAGAGTGAGATAGACGACGCATGGCCGACGACTGGGAAAGGCGAAAGACGTAGTCAAGAGGATTATTATTATAGAAGCTTTTATTCCCGAAACCTGGGTGTGTTATTTATCCCATCCCACATTTGGACGAGCCCCCAAATGTGGGATGGGATAAATAACACACCCAGGTTTCAGGAATAAAAGCTTCTATAATAATAATCCTCTTGATTACGTCTTTCGCCTTTCACCGTCGTCGGCCATACGTCGTCTATCTCACTCTCGCACGTCATTCCATAATTCAAATATCGATCTCTTACACGTTCCTTACCATGCATCTACCGATCACCCATCCTACACTCGGCCATCCTACAGTCAGTATGCCCTCATACTGCACTCATACGTCTTCTATACACCTTAACTATCTACTTACATATTTAAAACAACAACACAAAACGACTTCTTAATATAAACAAAACCACTTTACAACAATTAAATCTTCATAAAACTGCTATAAAAACACACATCTAAACTTCTTTCTCTTCTTGTAATTGATTATTATATCTTCCCTTCGAACGCTATGTTTCCGCCTCGATTTCCACCTCTCTCTTTTTTCTCAATTTCCAATACGCCGTCCTTACTCTACCTCCTTTCTTCTTACTGCCTTTGTGTCGATTCCCTTTTTCACAAATTATTTTCCGATCTCGTGCTCCATGTTTGAATAGAACCGTAATTGGAGTGTCAAACTTTATATCTTTGACAGCCGTCAATGTTTTGTCAGAGACTTCGTCTTGTAAACCATAAACAGATTCTGTTTTGGCATAGCCCTTCAGGCTTTCCATTGCCATTGTCTCTGGCAATTCCTCTTTAGTTGACGCCAATATCAGCTTATTGTCAACTTTAACACTGTCATGATTGTCATGGTCAACAATGTCAACGCAGCTGTGGCTGCACTCTTTCATGCAACTTTTTATGTTTTCTAGCTGATCCTCCACGTCTACGTTCTCCATCACCTCCAGGTCTGTACTTCTGCTGGTTTCACGCTGCTCATCTCTTTCACATAGGTTTTCTGCCGCTTTCTGACTACAGTTACTTTCTTCATCACACTCATTTTCTTCGTACTCCATGCATTCTTCATCTTCCTCATCGTACTCACTGTCATCGTCTTCGTCGTCATAAAATTCACACTGTGCGTCCTCTTTGAAGTCAGCTTCACTCTCCGAACCAAATATATACAAAAACTCCTCTTTAAACTCGTCATAGTCCTGGTAACGTAGATCCCGAAACATTGCCGCGTCTCCAGCTAAGGAACTCAAGGCTATCCTCAAAGTTAGCTGGTCACTCCATCCTTCATCATATGCGCACCTTTCGAGCCTTCTGAGCCAATCACCACCAGCATTGCGCTCTTCTCCGTTTCCACTAAAACGCATTCTGTTGACGTGGAAGTTTGCATGTTCAATGCGACGTCTTCTCACTTCGTTATCCATCGTCTTCACTGTTTATAATTCCAAATTTCTTTTCCGTCTTATTTCGTCTAGTTTTCTTCGATCGTCATTTTTTTATTCTTCTTTCGTCGTTATTCGTCTTACTTTATTCCGTCTCCTATGATGTTTATTTTCTATCTATCCCGGACGAGCCCCCAAATGTGGGATGGGATAAATAACACACCCAGGTTTCAGGAATAAAAGCTTCTATAATAATAATCCTCTTGATTACGTCTTTCGCCTTTCCCAGTCGTCGGCCATACGTCGTCTATCTCACTCTCGCACGTCATTCCATAATTCAAATATCGATCTCTTACACGTTCCTTACCATGCATCTACCGATCACCCATCCTACACTCGGCCATCCTACAGTCAGTATGCCCTCATACTGCACTCATACGTCTTCTATACACCTTAACTATCTACTTACATATTTAAAACAACAACACAAAACGACTTCTTAATATAAACAAAACCACTTTACAACAATTAAATCTTCATAAAACTGCTATAAAAACACACATCTAAACTTCTTTCTCTTCTTGTAATTGATTATTATATCTTCCCTTCGAACGCTATGTTTCCGCCTCGATTTCCACCTCTCTCTTTTTCTCAATTTCCAATACGCCGTCCTTACTCTACCTCCTTTCTTCTTACTGCCTTTGTGTCGATTCCCTTTTTCACAAATTATTTTCCGATCTCGTGCTCCATGTTTGAATAGAACCGTAATTGGAGTGTCAAACTTTATATCTTTGACAGCCGTCAATGTTTTGTCAGAGACTTCGTCTTGTAAACCATAAACAGATTCTGTTTTGGCATAGCCCTTCAGGCTTTCCATTGCCATTGTCTCTGGCAATTCCTCTTTAGTTGACGCCAATATCAGCTTATTGTCAACTTTAACACTGTCATGATTGTCATGGTCAACAATGTCAACGCAGCTGTGGCTGCACTCTTTCATGCAACTTTTTATGTTTTCTAGCTGATCCTCCACGTCTACGTTCTCCATCACCTCCAGGTCTGTACTTCTGCTGGTTTCACGCTGCTCATCTCTTTCACATAGGTTTTCTGCCGCTTTCTGACTACAGTTACTTTCTTCATCACACTCATTTTCTTCGTACTCCATGCATTCTTCATCTTCCTCATCGTACTCACTGTCATCGTCTTCGTCGTCATAAAATTCACACTGTGCGTCCTCTTTGAAGTCAGCTTCACTCTCCGAACCAAATATATACAAAAACTCCTCTTTAAACTCGTCATAGTCCTGGTAACGTAGATCCCGAAACATTGCCGCGTCTCCAGCTAAGGAACTCAAGGCTATCCTCAAAGTTAGCTGGTCACTCCATCCTTCATCATATGCGCACCTTTCGAGCCTTCTGAGCCAATCACCACCAGCATTGCGCTCTTCTCCGTTTCCACTAAAACGCATTCTGTTGACGTGGAAGTTTGCATGTTCAATGCGACGTCTTCTCACTTCGTTATCCATCGTCTTCACTGTTTATAATTCCAAATTTCTTTTCCGTCTTATTTCGTCTAGTTTTCTTCGATCGTCATTTTTTTATTCTTCTTTCGTCGTTATTCGTCTTACTTTATTCCGTCTCCTATGATGTTTATTTTCTATCTATCCCGGACGAGCCCCCAAATGTGGGATGGGATAAATAACACACCCAGGTTTCAGGAAAAAAGGCTTCTATAATAATTATAATCGTCTTTACGTCTTTCGCCTTTCCCAGTCGTCGGCCATGCGTCGTCTATCTCACTCTCGCACGTCATTCTATAATTCAAATATCGATCTCTTACACGTTCCTTACCATGCATCTACCGATCACCAATCCTACATAAATAGTTCATGGTAAAACTTACTCGCAATCTCTCTCACCTTAGCGTGTAATTCCCGGTTGCATCCAATGCTGATTCTTTGGAATCCACGGTACGCTTGGACTATATTCAGGATTCAGGAAATCTGGTATTTATAATAAATAATAAACCAATATTTCGCAACATCATATACATTGATTTGACTACGAAATAGGTCGCTCAAACACCTGTGTTATGGATATCAGAACAGCGGAATTACAAATATATACATATAATACATACTTACAATACATGGGTGTTTTCTCCCAGACCAATACAAACAGATATGTTCATGCACACAAATGTTTATACTGTGCGGGATTGAACCCGCAACCCTTGTACCAGAGGCAGCGTTTGCTACCACTGTTCCATACGGGACGTCAATTATATATTATTTAACGACCAGTTTGGGTCAGTGGAAGTGCTTTTCCCGGAGCTACCTATCTCGGAGTCAGGTCAATGTATGTGACATTATTAAATATTTATTTATTTTTATTTTATTTCATATTGAAGCGACTGCCGTCTGACCTTCGCAATCCTTAGACAGAGGAACCAGACTAACTGTATCACAGCAAGCAGTAATTATTATTGATGTTCAACCGCATACGTTAGCCGTGTGGTCCCCGGCAGAGTAGAATAGGCCACCCTCACTCTTACCGAGATGCCGTAAAAGGCGACTAAGGTAAAGCTGCTGGCATGATCATCAGCACCCAGAGAAGGAAAACTCTGCATTTATATCAAAACCCTCGCCAACCCGTCTGCCAAGCGTGGTGAGTATGACAATTACCTCACATGTGACTGAGGGAGGCCCGTGCCCCAGCAGTGGGGACTTAAATGGGCTGATGATGAACCGCATACGTTTTGCCTTGGAGAGCCATGCTTCGGAATGAATGGACCGACTAGTCCGTAGTGATACCACGGCTTCAATATCAATAGATAGATAGATACACTTTATTGCACAAAATTTACAGATTTTGGCCTAAGTTATTATACTAAAACAATGTAGGCGGTCTTATCGCTAATAGCGATCTCTTCCAGACAACCTGAGGGTAGAGGAAAAGTATAGCGAATCAATGACAATCAATAAATCATTCAACATACTACAATAGATATTGTTCACCACGATCCATATAAATGTCTTCTTGGTCATCGTTACAGTAACTAATCAACGTCATAATATCAAATACACAATAATAAAGTACTTTTATAAAAATTGTACAGAATTATAAATTAAATAACATATAGCAATGACTACCACAGATGTTTTTTCTCGTACTAATGAGTTCCATATTTCTTTTAGTTTCTCTTCCTTAAAGATAATATCCAATTAATAGCTAAAACATTACCAGAACCCAATTGGATTAAGCTCACCATTTATTTCTCTCTCCCACGTCCAGTACAATTCAATTAATAAAATTGTATCTAAAAGAGGGCTGAATCAATGCTCAAATGATTTTAGCATTTTAATTTGAACGGAAACACAAATTTAACGTCCAGGAAAAGCTCCCGCGAAATTGTTTTTCCACCGGAACCAGATTTACCTCTCAATGCAAAAAGCATTTATTAAATTTTATTTAAACGTAATTTTAATTAAAATGTATGTACATTCAACTCCGGTTATCCATTCGTCATTATAAAATGCCAGATCGATCTTTCGTCATTAAAAGTCTAAAATGTGAAATTGACACGCTTCCGAATAATGGAAATTTTATTGAAAATCCTATTTAGAATTCATTTCTATTGAAAGAAATTAAATCAAAATCTACCTATTGATTGTGGAATCTGTGCTACGAGTAATAATCCACGCCGTAGCGGGTGGAACGTAACGCCTCGTAGCCAGTGCTACCGAAGCGCCGTAGCTCGACGGTCGGGTACTACACGACGCTCGCTCGTAGTATAGCCACGACTGCGTAAGTCGAAAGAACGAAGTCACTTTAGAGACAATCTACCTCTGTAGTGAACTGTGCTAGTGTTTGTGTTAACGTGATTGTTTTTTTTTTATATCAGGTAAATAAATATTGTGTTTAAATCTAGAATAGCTATAGTACTTAAGATTCCATTTCATTGGAAGAAACGTTAAGAGCAGCGGCTAATGGTCCGTTAAGATAGCGCGATCATGATTTTAGGATTTAGGTAATTGTTTCCGGTTTTTAAGTTAAATATTAAAAAGCAGGCCTTTCGTCTTGAAAAATAAAGCCTTGCGTGGAAATCAACTTTGCTTTCTTGGGATACCTAGGAGGATACTTTTAAAATAAAATTTGCAGAGGCCACTTTTCATAGATAAGAAAAATAAAATTAACACAGAGTAATTTAGTCAGACTATTATTATCTTAGTCTATGAATTTAGTTTTTGAATAAATCAAATTTTTGAATTATTTCGTATTTAAAAAAATACCTATATTTTTGAAATTAAATATACTTTACGCACAAAATACACAACTTGAGAAATCTGAGCATTACAGAAAATTAAATAAACAGTTGAATAATTTTGGTGTTTTAATAAGTGTCATAGAAATTTTTGATACCGACTTAAATTTAAATGTTGTACAGAATTGTAGTTTTCAAGAAATTTTGTGATCCTGGCCATCATAATCTGGCTTATATGAAATTATAAAAAAATATACACATAATATTATGTACTTTTCTTAAAAAAAATAAGAATTCTAAAATACTATTACTCAATATCGCTTTAACATATCCGGTCAGAGTATCCTTGAATGCTCAATATATTTATATTTCGATTTTAAAAGGAGGTTTATAAAAGGGGCCAATATTTAAAAAAGCTTATTAGGATAAGATAGGTCGAGTGCCTGAGGCAATAAGACGAGAGCCAGGCGAGTGTGTAAGCCAACTGATCGCATTTGAAACATTTCAAAGCGATCCTAAGGATATAAATGTCTTTAGATTTTTGGAATGTTATGTATTATATAGCTGGATGATTGGCCGACGAGTAATAGATGAGTAAGTGATTGCTTTAACACTGCTTTAATATATATATTGATGACTTTCATGGCTTGTATAGCGTCATAGACATGTGCATCCAAAACGTTGCTTCGGAGTCTGGGGTACGCTTAGACCATGATCCAAAATGAAAAAAATCGTAATGCAGCGACACTCGTTGTATGAAATGTCGTAAATTTATCAGTCAAATTTTATTTTTCTAGAATTTCGATAGTAATGTATAATAATTGCTTAGTCTATAGACTTTTAGGATTTTTTTTTTATGGCTGCTACTGTGTTGCCTACGGCATACACTCATATAACTCTACCAATCTCGAGTGATTAAAGAGGACACGTTTTTAATTAGAAATTGACCGGTTAAAAAAAATCTCTTTCTGATTTTTTTCAATTTTTAATTGAGAATGACACCATCTAAAACAAAACAAAACGTATACAAACAAACAAACACATATACAGCACAATGTCATGAGGGAGGTTCGGTTAACTTTGATGCTGATGTTATATTTTATTATATATCAACATAAACATTTAATGACAGATAAGAAAGATTAAGATTAAGATATTATTTTATTTGTGTTAACACCATTTTTTTTACCATTGACACCTATCAGTTCTTTTTGACAAAAAAAAAATGAAAACACATTTTTCGCGCGGTGGCCGAGAGTTTGTGTTGGAAAATTAATCAGCAAGTTCTATTTACATTATAATTGTTAACATTTTATCATATCATATTTTATATGTGTTTGTGTGCTCCAAATAATACTTACGCACCATATCAGAAATCAGTTGCAAACTAGTCAGTGTACACCCGTATTAATCAGATCAGTTCGTGTAGAGGAAAAGGGTGGCTGTGAGGGGAGGTTGGAGATACGAGCCTATTCAGATACGACTCTAATAATCAGTAGTTATAATCAGATATTATCAGACAAGAAGATACGTGCGCACATAGGTGTAGGTACTTATAATTTGTGGTTGACATTTTTATAGCAATCTCTTGCAATTTATTCTTAAGTAAATAACACACATAAAAATTTCACCTCTTGTTCAGGCGGGACTTATAATTTGTATTTAGAGTAATCAGGATATTCTGTTTTTTTATGCTAGAGGCGACAAACGAGCAAGCAAGTCACCTGATGGAAAGCAATCATCGTCGCCCATTTATATCCGCGAAATCAGTGAGATCACTAATGCGTTGCCGGACTTTTTAAAAAGGAGTACGCTCTTCTCTTGAAGGTCCCTAAGTCGTAATTGTACTAAGTTGGACACCAGGTACTTGGTTTAACGACAGTCGTCTGCCCTTCCCAACTCCAGGGAACTAAACCATAACTACATGTTAAGAACCTATTAACTTTAAATTCGAGCATGCACCTCTGAACTTTTCACTTATCTACGTAATTTATAACTAAATAAATATTTCACAACATCACATACATTGATCTGACTCCGGGATAGGTAGCTCAAGCACCTGTGTTATGGATATCAGAATCAACAGTGGGATTACAAATATATACATATAATACTTTTCTTTTGTAAATACATACTTATAATACATAGCAATTTAAATCATTCAATCAGTGATGAGGGAAACATAGTGAAAAAATAACACACTTAAAATTTTCATTTCGTCTCTTTCATCGTAAAATATCAATTATCGTGAGAAAACCTTTTTTTTATATTAAAATGGGTTTGCACTTGACCTCATCTCATATAATCATAATCATAATATCTTTATAGTGAATCACAGGTAGTACATACAGGTGAAAAAAATATTATATAGTAAGTTTCACTGTGTTCCGCCTTATAGGCATACAATACAATTGATTGATTATAGAAAATTATATTATAGGCTATTATTATTAATTTAACTTATTACATTATTATTAACTTATATTTCACTAGATGACTAATCTAGTGAAATATAAGTTAATAATAATGTAATAAGTTTAATTAATAATAATAGCCTATAATATAATTTTCTATAATCAATCAATTGTATTGTAGTTATTATCAAATAAGTATTCCTGAATTGAGTAGTAACTCTTCTGGACAAGGAACTCGTGGAATTTATTTTTAAATGTACTAAGGTCGTCGACATTTCGAATATCGTCTGGAATTTTATTAAAAATACGAATAGCGTTACAAAAAATACTTTGATTCATTAGTGTTGTTTTACTAGATATAATACGTAATTTGTTTCTGTGACGATCTCGAGTCCTCAACTCAAACAAACTGTAATTTGCCTTGACAAAAACTGCAACCTCATAGATGTATAAACATGGAACTGTCAATATTTTCAATTTTAAAAATAGTGGCTTACCGGAATCTATCTGTTTCATGTTGGAAAGTGATGGACTCACTTGATGGAAAGTGGCAATAAGATCTAAGATGTAGCGTGCTTACACAGAAGAAGCCTATTCACTTTCGACTAAAAGAACCCCAAATTGTAGTCCTCTCTGGAAACACAGAAGCCGGCAAGTTGTTCCATTCCTTAGCAGTTCGTACCAAGAAAGAAGAAGCGAAACGCTTAGTACGAGCTGGTGGAACTTCCACAGTGTAAGGATGGATTCCTGTCGTCTTCCGCAATTTCTTACACGTTTCTGATTCTTTTTTGAACTTTTTGATATTTTGATTTTACAGTTGTTATATTAATGATTTGTATGTATAACCATGATATAGTTGGTCTGATTCCCATGTCTAAGGGTTGCAAAGGTAAGGCGTTAGTTGTTTAATTGTAATTAGCAGACTGACTAAACCCTGGTTGGTGATGCGACGGCTTTGGACACAATTGGGAATGGTAATCTGTGATGATGCCGATGATCAGATGATGATTGCCGTGTGGTCCCGGCAGAATAGAATAGGCCATCCTCACTCTTACCGAGGTGTCGTAAAAGGCGACTAAGGTATAAAGCTGCTGGCATGATCATCAGCACCCAGAGAAGGAAAACTCTGCATTAATATCAAAACCCTCGCCAACCCGTCTGCCAAGCGTGGTGAGTATGGCAATTACCCCTCATGTGATTGAGGGAGGCCCGTGCCCCAGCAGTGGGGACTTAAATGGGCTGATGAGGAATCTGAGATGATGACTTAAATAACATAACGTGGAGGTGTGAGATAAAGAGATATACTTTATTGCACAAAAAACACAACTTAACGATGTTAGGTGGTGAAGTGTTAATTAACGGAAACACTCGCCTTCATCGCAAATCAGTTGCTTTACAATCTGGGATGAGCAGAATTTAGGGAGTCTGGTAATTATAATAAAACTACTCCTGCCTGAACTTTTCAACCCTTTAACAGTAACAGGGGAACCAGACCAACGAAATAATGTTTACACGTTTCATAAACAATACAGTAATCGCAAATAAAATACTTAAATACATAAAACTGACGCTGAACAACCATTATTAACTTAAATGTTCATCACATGCATGTTTGTTCAGGGTGGGGATCAAACCCGCGACCTTTGGCATATGAGACAGGGTCTATATTAATTCAAAACGACCACGCACCATCGATTTAAAACTTATGAAGTGAATAAGACTAAAAAAATACCAAAAACGTAACATATATTTTCTTCATTTTTAAATTTAGCATGCAAAATTGATGGAATTTATTTTACTTTTCCCAACGTTTCCTAGCAAATTAATTTTAATGTAATATCCGTTTATTACAGTGGACTTTCACTCAACAAAAGGGGTCCCAAAACTCAGACCATTAATCACCTCCTTTCATCGTTGTTATTTATGAAATAATGAAAAATCATTTTAGTTAATAAATACATGATTTTCAACTTGTTCAAAGATCTTTCTGATTAGGTACCTATTTCAGCCGTGTGGTCCCGGCAGAGTAGAATAGGCCACCCTCACTCTTACCGAGGTGTCGTAAAAGGCGACTAAGGTTAAGCTGCTGGCATGATCATCAGCACCCAGAGAAGAAAACTCTGCATTTATATCAAAACCCTCGCCAACCCGTCTGCCAAGCGTGGTGAGTATGGCAATTACCCCTCATGTGATTGATGGAGGCCCGTGCCCCAGCAGTGGGGACTTAAATGGGCTGACGATGACGATGAGGTACCTATTTCATAATAACGCGTACCCACGTATAAACTCATAAAAAAAATTACACTGAACTGAATACGCGCCAAGGATATCAGACAACAGATGAAACTCAAAATATAATACTCATATATACATATAAAATTTACAACAAGACCCCTAACCAACACAAATGTAGTGAATCCAGGGTAGGAATCCAATCCACGGCATATGGAACAGGATCCATCAAACTTACACATAGACCATCGGGCAAGTTAGTTATACAAATAGTCTTTATTATTTATACAAATAGTGTTTTTATAGCAATTTTTTGCAATTATTATTATTAAAACTATTAATGCAATTAGTTCGAAAGTGTACCAATAGATGGCGTTGATACTGTTTTCGGATACATCGCGCAAACGTTGTTTCACCATTTTGGCACAATTAAGATATGAAAATAAATAAATTCATACCACATTTCATATATTGAACTAATTCCGTACTAAGTGTCTTACGCTTGTGTTACGGATATCAGACAACAGAGAAATTACAAATATAGGCATCCCCTGTGCCACCAGCTTTCAAGGGATTCGATTTCTTCACCACACGTCAGTCCACATTGTGGGGGGCCTGCCACAACTGAGACCTCCTATACTCGTACGTGGCTTACTAATAATAATAATTGGGTTTGTATTCAACGTTAATTAATGTACACGGGACAAAACGCCGTGTGGTCCCCGCCAGAGTAGAAAAGGCCACCCTCACTCTTACCGAGGTGTCGTAAAAGGTGACTAAGGTAAAGCTGCTGGCATGATCATCAGCACCCAGAGAAGGAAAACTCTGCATTTATATCAAAACCCTCGCCAACCCGTCTGCCAAGCGTGGTGAGTATGGCAATTACCCCTCATGTGATTGAAGGAGGCCCGTGCCCCAGCAGTGGGGACTTAAATGGGCTGACGATGGACAAAACGCGGTCATTTTTATATGTAAGCACAAACTTGTATAAGCATCTATCACTGCTTGACATTTCGTGGTCACCAACGAACTGGAGTGGAGACTGCGACTCGGTAGGCGTAGTGTAGGACGCCCTGCGACAAGATGGGATGATGACATTCGAAGGCTGGCTGGTGTGGGCTGGATGAGAGTGGCCGAAAATCGGGAGAAGTGGCGTGCATTAGGGGAGACCTATGTCCAGCAGTGGACGAGTGTGGGTTGCTGATGATGATGATGATGAACGAACTGGAGGTGCACGACCGTCTTATTGTTAATTATTTGTATAAATGCAACGTGAAAGTTTAAAATCTATGTATTTAACCTGACCTTAAACAACAAAAAAATACTAATTGTATATCAAAATCATAGTTCAATGTGCAAATAGGTAATTTTTAGAGTGTTGATTGCCTTAATTTATATGTAGATGAGACGGAAAATTAAATATTAAAAATCCAAGCGAAAATATAATCACTGGATATGCACTTTTACCTAGGTAAGCAGGTAACTGGTATAATCTTGCGTAAGCAAATGTGAATTTTTTGAGTGTAGCAATGTTTTACAATTCATTCTTAAGTAAATAATGCACTTAGAAAGTTTTCAACAGTCTTCGGGTGGTACTCGAACACACGATCTTTTGCAACTCGAGCAACTACTTTACCGACTTAGGTACCGGAGACGTTGGTATGTCGACGAATTTTGTAAGTGCTTTTTGCTTCGTTCCTATAAATCCAGTGAAAATATTGTTACAAATATTTTACCACCAGTTATGATGAAACTAATTAATTAATATGATTTTTCAGGTATAGCAATCTTTTGCAATTTATTCTCATGTAAATCTGGAGTGTGGAAGTTGGCGGACTTGTACCCCCGTGCCTCGGAAAGCACGTTAAACTGTTGGTCCAGCGACCGAACCCTCTCTGGTCTCGTCACAGTAGTGTCAAATCGGAATATGAGGGTAAGGGAATATAGAGTGCACTTGTGTTTGCGCACACACTTGTGCACTATAATATATCCTGCGTACGTGGCTGATCGTTGAGATTGGTTGCCGTAGCCTCAATTGGCTGGAGGATATTAAGTAAATAATGCATTTAAAATTTTTTCGACAGTCTACGGGTTTGACTCGAAACCACGATCTTTTGCTAACCGAGCAATTTTATTTACTTTATTTAACTTTATTTATCTGCGTAAACCACTCCTGCTAAAAGAGTCCCATTAGACCAAAAAGATGGTAAGTGGACCTTGGGCTCAAAAGCGACAGCTTAGGATCTAACCGGGAAAAAACGCTAAGATGAAGACAAAAAGGATTGCATACAAAGCTGAAATGGAAAAAGTTTTTGTATCTCTGATTTTGAAAATAACTTTAAAATTAGTGACACAAAACTTGACTTTTTATACAAATATATTTTAACCTTTCTTTGGAGTTTATTATCTGGCTAACCGCACAATGGAACGATGTGGTTTTGAGCATGAACATTTTAATTAGCTAGTTATCTATAATGGTTTGACCAAAAGTACGGAGCCAGTACTTAATGAACAAAAGTTTAAAAACTAAAACCGACTACCACCACGGCAATACGGCAATTTCAGAGACAATTTTCTTGTTTCGTACTTATTAGAGCGTGATTTTTGGTAGTCCGGTTTTAGTTTTAAACTTTATTTTTATTTAACATATTTTTAGTTATGTAAATAAAATTACATATTTGAAATGTGCTTTAAAAATCTCTTTCATTTGATACCCCACACGGTAGGTACCGTCAAGCAATTTTTTTTGTTCCTCACTCTTAGTCCCCTACAGGGCGCTGTAGTCAATTTACGTGACGTCATGTAACCTATAACTAGAACCAAATCAAGACGCTTCATTTGTTTAGAAGTTATGAGGGAACAGATGATCTACCTTAAATACATATAGGTGAAAATCATAACCCCCCTGTTTGTTTCGCCGTAGTCGGATAAAAAGAAGAAACACTTAATAAAATAAAAATAATAACTGAAACCTGAAGCTAAACTAAAAGTAAGTAAAAAATCACAGTAAAAGTTAAATCACAGTATTTCCCTGTGGCAGTATCCTCAAGGATAGGACCAAATATGTAACTACTGTAAGAATTTAGAATGGGAATGTTGATCAGACTCGAGCTGTGAACGTTTAGTTCTAGAATACGAAACGCAATTAAATTTGAGCACTAAGTTGGTAATAAAATTAATTCGTAAGTGATACTGGTACATGAGAGCAGCTTGCGTGAAAGTGCATTTCGATGTAAGAAGGGTGAGTTGATTTAAATTTAACAATGTAACAAAATTATACATCATGGTTTTTTACCATCTTAGAAATTTCTTAATAGCATTAAATTGATGAAAATATTTTTTTTTCTTACGGAACGTGGGGTCTTGTCTCTAAAAAAAATTTTACTTTATAGACAAGCTCTTACAGCTAATTTGATATCTTATATGTTTTTTTGTAAAATTTATGAAAAAACTTACAACAATTAATGTTGCTATGATTTTTTTAATGCTATGGGCATCAAACGAGAAAGCGCGTCATCATTTCAGCCAATAGCCAATAGACGTCCACTGCTGGACATAGGCCTCCCCCAATGTTCTCCACACAGATCGGTCCTGTGCCGCCCGCATCCAATGGATTCCCGCGATCTTCACCAGATCGTCCGTCCACCTTGTGGGGGGCCTGCCACGGCTGCGACTTCCTGTACGTGGCCTCCACTCGAGGACCTTTCCGCCCCAACAGCCGTCTGTTCTCCTCGCTATGTGCCCTGCCCATTGCCACTTGAGGCATGCAATCCTTTGGGCTATGTCTGTAACCTTAGTTCTCCTGCGGATCTCATCATTTCTGATACGATCACGCAGGGAGACCCCGAGCATAGCCCTCTTCATTGCTCTCTGGGTGACTTTGAGCCTCCTTAATCGGCACATTGTAAGCGGCCACGTTTCGGTTCCGTATGTCATCACTGGTAACACACACGCATTGAAGACTTTCGTCTTGAGACACTGCGGTAGGTGGGCCGAAAATATGCTGCGTAGCTTCCCGAACGCTGCCCAGCCGAGTTGGATTCGTCGATCGACCTCTTTCTGATAGCGCGTCACCTGATGGAAAGTAGTCAACGCCGCAAATGATCATCCGCGAAATTAGAGGGACCGCTCATGTGTTGCCGGCCTTATAAAGAGTAGGTACGCTCTCCTCTTGAAGGTCCTTGAAGTCGTATGATGTACTAGAGTAAAAAATAGTTTATCAAGATAATAGTCGAATGTATATTATAATACAATATAACGCCCTGTTGGGCTAGTGGTTTGGTTACCGGGCTGTGCAAGCTGAACGAGCAATAAGGAATGTCGTTCATGCGATCTCTTGCTACGTAAAATCAGAACACAAAAAATGGGATGAACACCTTGTCGAACTGCAATGTGCACTAAATACAGCCGTTAACGACACGACAAAATTTATCCATATTTCTTAGTTCAAGAGAATTCATGGTAGACGGAGCTCTTTACAACGTCTCAGATCTACCTTGTCCGAGGGATCAAATATCTATTGAAGATCCACAAGCTTTTAGTAAAAAATTGCAAGAACTCGATCTAGGAGTCCTGGGTTCGATTCCTGGGTCGAACTAAAAGTACGTTTCAAATTTCTCAAATATAGCTCGGGTTTGTGTTCACCAATCCACATTCGGCAACCGTTTTGGCATTTCCATCATAGTGGCGTTAACTTGATTTGTATGATGGAGGCCTTTGCCCTGCAGTGGGACAGTTTATGGGCTGATACGTGACTCGTTTTCATTTTAATAATATAAAGTTGTTTGACTACCATTCAAAAATGTATAGATGGGTAAAACATTTGACGAACATTCTTAAAAGAAACAAAGTCAATATTGTGCTAGCTTGTCTTGGAGACTAGGCAAGCAAACAGCTGGGGCAGATTTAATCTTGAATTAATCCCCACTCTAGCTTTGAAGAGTCCCTGAGTTAGGTAAATTTAAAGGGTCAACAGAGTAAAAGCTAAAATCTACTACTAGACTAGCTACAATAATAACGGAGATCCCGATAAGGGTCCACTTGTGAATATAAAAATAAAAACACGTTTTTTTTTATTTTGACAGTCCTGATATTTTTATTTGATTGCATAGAAGACATGTTACAAATTTGTATGAAAATTAATATCTTTATTTACTAGAAACACGGTAAATTTATCAATAGGATGGCGTGAACTTGTCAGATCAACATGTTTCGCCATACATAGATAGATAGATATACTTTATTGCACAAAATACACAACTTAAGTACTAGGCATTACAGAAATTTTGTGTACAATTTCGGCGGTCTTATCATACATACATACATACATGTAAAAATAATCTTAAAATATAATTCAATTAAAAACAATGAGATTTATTCATGTATGGAATTAAATATTCGTCATTGTTCCCCACGGCTTATGTTCGAATCATGAAGTTTGCTTAATCATTATACTTCACTGCCTCGGTGGCGTAGCAGTTAGTGGGTCGCACTGTAAAGCGACGGTTGCGCAAGAGGTCCCGGGTTCAATTCCCGGGTCGAGCCAAAAATTTGTACCTAAGTTTTCGGTAACAAATTCTTAGTGTCAGGCCGGAGTCTGGCAGTTGGCGGTCTTGTACCCCCGTGCCTCGAAAAACACGTTAAGGCTTTGGTCCCGCGCCCAATCCCTCTCTGGTCGTGTCAAGCTGGTGTCGCATCGGCATATGAGGGTAAGGGAATAGAGAGTGCACTTGTGTTTGCGCACACACTTGAGCACTATAATATATCCTGCGTATGATCGTTCAGATTGGCCGCCGTAGCCGTAATCGGTTGGAGGATATTCATGAAAAGAACGTATACACTTAATTTTAAAATCGTCAGCCTACTTGTGTTGCCGTGTTTCTATAAGCACCAGGTGCCTAGGATAATGAATAGGCCAACGGAGAAGGAGAATGAACAGGGACATTTAGGAGCTATTATCCGAATCCAATATAAATGGAGAGAATAATTGGACTGGTATCTGGAGAGAATGCAGGAAGATTGAGCGGTGAAGAGAGTATACAAGGGTCAAACAGAAGACCCCCGTTAGATGTTGTAGGGGTCGCTGGAAGGACGAAGTAAGAAGGTACCTGTTTGGGTTGTGACTGCCGTTGTCCAAAATACAAAGGAATAACGACTTGTTGGATCTGAGTCTATTGCTGCGTTTCCACAGAAGTGGAGCTGCGCGGAGTTGACCGGAGATTAAAAAAAAATATTGACCAATCTTATTGCTCAAAATAGATGAGATGTGTATTTTGAGCAATGTGATTGATCAATTTGTATAACTCTCCGCTCAACTCTGCGCAGCTCCACTTCTGTGAAAACGCAGCCTAAGATCCACTACGGGTCGCTAAGAAATTAGAGTACTTACTTACCATACTATATACTTAAGTAGGATAAAAAATATCGATGAAGGTGACTTGCATTCTGCAGCAGACACAATATGCTGTCGATAGCCTGATTGAGCTTTTAAGAAACTAAGTACAGTATTTTAACAAAGCATTTTAAAATAATCCATTGTTAATTGTTTAAATAGCTCTACTTACAGCCTAGTGACTATAAAACAATGGAAACTTGTAAACAATCGTGATCAAAGTAAGTCCAGATTCCTCCCAAATGAGTTGGAAACAGGTGGCACGGAAACCGAGCGAGAGTAGTTTAAATACTTTGCGGCACCTCTAACGGGCGTCATTGTTCGACAAGCCTCTTTCGCTCCATTGCACCTCTTTGATTGTGACGCCCGCGCACAATTTGCATATTGGATACCAGTTTCAAAAGCCAACGTCATATCTGCTAGGTATGACTATGATGTGACTAAAAGCTGTATATATGTCTATTTAACAGTCTAGCTGATGAAACTCGGGACCATGTGCTGTGGGAATGTCAGCTGTATGAAGAAGAGCGGCAACAGATGCTGAATGACTGGAACAAAAACAAGATAGGACGACCATCAAGAGATGGTTAACTCTGCAGAAGGTTTTCGACGGTTGCGTGCGTTTGCACACAAAAGACTTGACATTAGGAAGGAGTTAGGAGTTTGATTGATGTGGAACTGCCCGAGCGCGAGTCGCTTGTGTTGTGGTGTTTCACGCCCCATTTAGGGAGCAGTGACATTGAGATGTGACACAGACACAGCCTTTGTAGGGAGTCTGGCAACGGAATTTAGAAGCAGACCCGCTAAAACCCCAGAGGTGCATCCTCATTGCCATATTTAGGGAGATCTTGTTTGGTTATTAAAAATTATGTCTTATATAGCAAATGTATACTTCTACTAAAATGTCAAAAGTAAAGGCCAGTTGGCCATCCAAGATACCGCTGAAAAGATGAGGGCAATAAGGATTTTCGCGGACTCTTGATGGATGACTTTCAGGAAGTAGCGCAAGACTGACCGAGATGGAGGCTCTTATTATCAGAGGCAAGACTCACTATGTCACGGCGCCAACCTATTTAGTCAGTTACTAAAATTTAACACGCCATTCGATTGGGGCTCGATTCGACCCATTTTATCCGTGGGTAAATCTATGGCATAACAACAGATTTATATAGAATGACAGCGCTATACGAGTATCATAGATTACGGAATAAGCTTGGTCGAATCTGCCCTAAATAGATAAGTTTACTAACACCAATTTCAACTTGGCCCAGCGTAGTGAAATTCGCCTGAATACTTCACATAAGCTCTAATGGTTGTGTGTGATTGTTCAGCATTCCTCTTTCACTCCATTGCGTATCCTCGATTTTGCCATCCATACACAATTTGCATATAGGATGTTGGTTGCGAAAGCTATCGGTGCTATAACTGAGAATTTGAAATTGAAACCTTTTTTTATTAGATGTAGATATTTTCGGGAGTCATAGACATGTTTTAGTAATAATACGAAGAAGGGATGATAGCCTTGAAAACTGGCCATTGTTTTGCCAACAATGAAGGCAAAAAAAAGATCATGAGGCAGATCACCAACACGATGGTCTGATCAAGCAAAAGTAGCTACATCCCTACCAAAGTTCTACGATGTGATGAAGGCTACTTCCAATCGGAATCAATGAGGAAAGTTTGTTTAGTTGATGAGTTCCAGTGACCACGATCCTCATTAATGAGGGAGTGACTTGAGAGATAAATACGTATAGGCATCATAAACGTCCTCTTCAACTGAGGATGAGGAAGATGAATCTTAGCGTGCCATTCCAGTAGCGTTCATATAGCTGTCGCTTCGGAGCCCGGGGTACGCTTTGACCATTCCTTGACCGTGGCAGAGTCAGGCTTTAGCATGAATGGGCCGGCTCGACCGGAGTGATACCACGGCCTCACAGAAAACCGGCGTGAAGCAGCACTGTGCTGTGATTCGCCGAGTGAGTGAAGGTACAAGAGGCCCAGTCCGGGGCAAAGGGGAGTTCAAAGGTTGGCGGCGCACTTGTGACTCTACTGGTGTCACGGGTTTCCAAGGGCGGCGGCAATCGCTTACTATCAGGTGATCCGTCTGCTCGTCAGCCACCAATCACATAAAAAAAAAAGATACAGGATTTACGAATTCTGAGAATTACAATCAAGTGACTGCCGTTTGACCTTCGCAATCCTTATATAGGGGAACCAAACCAACTGGACTACGGTTACTTACTTACAACGCAGGCTCAGCGAACCGTAGTGGACCTCCGAGATTTCGCCATTCCGGTCTGTTTTCGTTTTCGGCCACCTGTCGCCAGTTCCGCCGTTGTAGGTGAGCAAGATCTTTTGAGACCAGGTCTATCCAGCAATAACTTGGGCGTCCCAGCGCTTGCCAGTTGGTCCACCCAAGTTGGATTACGGTTGAAGAGTCAAAATTATTATCTCATATATTATAGGTATCCACAATTTTGAGAATCTATCCAACACATGCAGATTTCCAATGACTTCCTGTACCAGCAAGTGAATGCTAGAAAAAAGAACATGATTTGAAAAACTTAGAAGCGCATGCTCGGATTCATCTACGACCCCTGTATGATATGTTCTTATCGACTGACTGCTACCATCGCTCTAGTATAGGCGTTATGTAACTATGTACACTGATCTGAATGCGCATCGTATTTAACCGTGTTTTATTTATACAATGACACACTTCATATTTTACATGTCCAATGTTTTTTTTATATATGAATAACATAAATGAACAGACCCATGATTTTTTTCTTTTTCAAAATTTGTCCATTTTCATGCATAAAATAATATTGAAATTCTTTTTATTCTAAATAACATAAGCGCCAAATGACGTCATCGGACGGCATGAATACAAGCTATTTCCTTTGCTTTATCTTGTTTTAATAAAAAAAACGGTACTACTGTCAAAGGTAATATATAGTGTCAACAGTGTCAACGTCATTCATACTTCAACGTTGACCATTGTTCCTTTTTTTTTTAACAGTTACATGTCCATGGGTTTGGCATTTCGTATTTAAACTATAATGTGCTAAGCAAGAAATATTTTACATTCTGCCGTCCTATGAACGTCATCTTAGTTTTTTAGCTATTCCCCGCAACTCCACTCCTCCAATGGAGGAGTGGAGGTGCCAATGGCAGTGCCGGCACAGGACCTTCGCAATCCTTAGACAAGGGAACCAAACCAACTGGACTGCGCGCCATCTAGTTACATTTCCTTGTAATTATTTTTATTAGGGAAACAAAAAGTGATGGTAGTAACTAGAGAGTCCCACTTTGAAGCGAGGGTGGGATCACGGGATCGATTCCAGAGTCGGGCCGATATCTGAGTTTTCAGCTAGAAACTGTCAGTGCAAACACGGAGTCAATAAGTTGGTGGTTTAGTACGCACGTGTCTCGGAAAGAGAATAGAGAGTGCACTTGTGCTTAAGCATACACTTGTGCATTATTAATAGGTTAAAGAATGAAAGGTTGAAAGTTTCATAATAACATTTTTAGCACAATAGACATAACGACCTTGTCTTTTGTGTTTTTAGTGTGTTTGCTTGATGGTGCTTTATTAATAAGAATACAACACGGTGAGATGTTTTATCTAATGATATTTCTTTTACTTTAAAGTAACAGAGTTTTTATTAAAATGACAACTCTCTGGAGTGACACTTTTGTATTTTAGTATTAGCGCGAACATCGGTAGGTACAGGTAGGTACATTAAGCACAAATAAACCAAAAATAAAAACCCATAAAAGCTATTAATTATATCAAACACATGTAAATATCTATTAGGTATTGACAAACAGAACCATAAAATAACCACATTCCTTGTGCCTTTCGATGGATGCCTTTTTCTATAACAAATGACAATAGACTAAGCCATTCATGTTTGCTATGAATGAATATTAATACCATTGGAGTGTGTAGAAAAACATTGATTTGTGTTTAGTTTGAATGATAACTTTGGAAAAGAATGATATGATATTTTTTTCAATTCATAATTATTTTCTATAGGTTTAGGAAAAAAAATGTTTGATTATTTCCCGACACACATCCTTTCTAATAATTGATTGTAGCTTTTCATTGCTATGCCTTTTCATGCATCGAAATCGATTTGTATTATTTTGACTTCCGGCTTTTATACAGAGTCTAAAGCTTTTAGTTAAATATATCAGGAGTTTTCAATATAATGTATGTCGCAGTGTCATCACAGTAGCACCCTCTACAAGGTTTGGAAACGTCAATAGGGATTAACGTGGTTGAAGTCGATACAGCGATGGTAACATAGAGTCCGCACCATTAAAGAAGTACCGCGGCTAAGCACGGAACTAAAATTTGAGATTCCTTCACTATTATAACAAAAAACTACTGTGATACTGCCTTTAATCCTTAACTAGCAAGTTCATGATTATCACGGAATAACGCCAGTTCTTAATGTTTTAGACCTCGACTAACCATAGACCATTAACTGCCGCACTTAGAGTCGTTGATTAACTTAGTTGGCTACTTAAGAAAAAATATTGACACTTATTTTGATACGTATAAAGACTACCGATACTAAAGTTAATGAACATTAGCTTAAATGACGTCTCTGAGTGCAGCCGTTAGTACCGCAGGATAGTGTCAATATTGATATAATCATCCAATCATTCGTTCAGTCTTTTTACATAACCTTGTTTTGTTGTCTGAAGTAAAAATATTTTTGAAGTGTTTTAAGGCACCATCATCATCATCATCAGCCCGTTTAAGTTCCCACTGATGGGGCACGGGCCTCCCTCAATCACATGAGGGGTGATTGCCATACTCACCACGCTTGGCAGACAGGTTGGCGAGGGTTTTGATATAAATGCAGAGTTTTCCTTCTCTGGGTGCTGATGATCATGCCAGCAGCTTTACCTTAGTCGCCTTTTACGACACCTCGGTAAGAGTGAGGGTGGCCTATTCTACTCTGCCGGGGACCACAAGGCACCAACAAATATTAATATTTTATTAAGTAAGGTGTCCCAGGAATATGATTAGGAATTGCTTCTATTTTTGGGATTTAATAAAATAAAAATAAGTTGACTACTTTCTCACTAATAACTTATCGTTAAACGGAATGAACTGTCACATAAATAAACTGTCATTGTCACTGAATCGATATTTTGAGGTTATTATTTTAGTACTCATTTTATACTAGGGGTGCGGGTGTTTTAACATTATTATTATAGTTGATATACCTACAAACTAACGTTAAACTTAGTTTTGTAATAATGTTTGATCTAGTTCTTCTTTTATTTCTAGTATTAATCACACTACTTATTTTAAACCAGGTTTTGGAATAAGAGGGCTTGTGTCTATAGTAACAAAGCTCAAATTTGAATGTTGACATGACAGAAGGGGCGCCAATCACAGGACTTCTTGGTTGCATGAACTCTTCTTATCGGTTATTTCCTTTGCCGGTTATTTAGACATTTTTTGGCGCGCTGTCAGATTGACGCTTGATATTGGGGCACACAAGAATAGGGCTGATTATATGATGGTGTTGATACCACAACTCATACCCTGGGACATACTCATACTCTCATGTTACTCTCATAGCGAATCGAGCTAAGAAAAGCCATCGCTATGTCGAACCTACCGTGTTTTCACGTTATTCTTGTGTGTAGTTTCATGTTGAATATTATTATGTTACCCGCAAAGGATTGGCGGCAGACGACGTTTGAGACTCCCAAAGTGACTTAAATTTCAATCTTACCGCCATTACAACCCGACTGTTAACGAGAGCCCGGACCATCAATGTGTATTTGTCCTACTCCGTTATGTAAATAATTTATCATTTTGGAGAGAGTGCGTGCATGATCTAATTCCACCGGCCTCCTTTCACCATCGAGACACAAGACGGAGAAGGGGTAACCACCCTTAAGTCGTAGAAATACCGGCAACACGTACCAAACGGTTCAAATGTACATTCATGTTGCGTGCGACAAAAATGTACCTCTATGCAGATGTGTTCCCTGAACATTATATTCTGAACGTATTCAAGAAAAAAGTGAATAATAATAATAATATTCTTCAACTGATTACGGAACTGGCGGCCAAACTCGAAGATCAGCCACGTACGCTGGATACATTACAGTGTTCAAGTGTATGCGCAAGCACAAGTGTACTCTCTTTTCCCTTACCCTCATATTCCGATGGGACACTACTGTGACACGACCGGAGAGGGATCGGGTGCAGGACCAACAGCTTAACGTGCTTTCCGAGGCACGGGGGTACTAGACCGCCAACGCTGGAAATTCTTACCGAAAACTTAGGTACACATTTTTTTGCCCGACCCGGGGATCGAACCTAGGACCTCTTGCGCAGCCGTCGCTTTAAAGTGCAACCCACTAATCACTGCGCCACCAAGAGTGAATAGGCTGTTAGTAGACAGATATGATCCATCCTTGGCCACATCATGACTTACCATCAGGTAAGATTGTGGCGAAATGTTTGGCTATTCTAATTAAAAATCATTTGCACGACTAGACGCCGCGGCAAACTTCACCAATACCACCTGGAACCAATCCCTTACAGAACGATTCGTTTCCAGCGCTCCTTTTTCCCGCGCTCTTGCAAACTCTGGAATGAGCATCCAGCCGCGGTGTTCCCTGATGGCTATGACATGTCCTTTTTTAAACGATGTTTTGAAAAGAGTTCTTCTCTCACGGTAGGCAGCGGCATGACTGTGCTCCGGCATTGTTGATGACTATGAGCGGCGGTTACCGTTCACCATCAGATGGGCCGCAAGCTCGTCTACCTACTATAAGCAATAAAAAATAAATAAAAAAAATACATATAAAAAATATATACATATAAAAAACATGTAAAAAAACATATATACAAAGTAGGAAAAATGTACTGTAGGATGCTTGATAAAATGACGAATTAACCATTTAAGAAAGATGGCTAGTTTTTTTTTTATAGAGGCTCAGTACACTGGCTCTCCTCAACCTGGTGGTAAGCAGGAAAAGAGCCCAAGTTGAAATTACAACGGAAGCGATGTCGATGGAAGCTAGTATGAGTTGGGTAAAAACTTTCCAGTATAGGTACGGTCAGCATTAGTATCATGTCAAAGTAACTGATCTGCCTATTATAGTCAGTTTCTAAGGGGTACATAAAAATGTTACTTCGACATGGTACTAAAGTGTTAAGTTACTTTTGATGCTGACCGTACCTAGTAAATTGAAAAGTTATTAACAGCAGACAGTTGAATCGATTTTCTTTGCTAAAAAAAAATATCCCTTCCCCAGCCTAAAAACCTTTTCCCTGACATTTTATTCTAAAGGAAATAACCAAGCGTTTGATTCATGTTATTCTATGACATTTTGTAGGCCCCATCAACGAAATTATGATTCCGTATCGCCATAAAAAGGCAAGTGACACTTTTTATAAACATTTTTATTAGTCGTTTTTTATGGTGATTTTAATCTCTTTTGCATCATTTGTTTGAGTTTTTATTATTTTTTATGTCTGAAAAAATATACCTACACGGGATTGTTGTGTAGCCGTAGTATTTAAGGATAGTAAGAAGTATATTATTATTTTGGTTTTCAAGTAGGTACATCGTGTGTAACATCATGTTTTCAATATTGATGATGTTCATGGACGGCGTTGATTACTTACCACCAGGTGATCCGTCTGTTCGTCTACCACCAATCACATAAGAAAAGGTTACTTATTAAGGTAACGGCAAACGCAAAGTATTAAGTTTAGAAAAAAATATATATTAGAAACCTCAACATCATTTTTAAAGACCTATCCATAGATACCCCACACGTATGGGTTTGATGAAAATAAAAATGTAGAGTTTCAGTTCAGAAAAATATTGGGGAAGTCCGATACTTATTGGACTTCCCCAATATTTTTTTTCTATTTTTGTGTAAAAATCGTTATGCAGCTAACAAAATACATCTATTTACTAAGTTTCAATAGTATTCTAATAATTCTAATAATAGTTCTCACAACATCTCATACGTTGACCTGATTTCATACTTAGTAGCTTAAGCACTTGTATTACAAATATCAGACAACAGAGGAACACAAATATATACTTAAAAACATATATTACACCCAGACACTGAACAAACACAAGTGTTCATCGCACGAATGTTTGTCCAGGGTGGGGATCGAACCCTCGACCTTTGGCGTAAAAGGCAGGGTCACTACCAATTACGCCATCCGGTCAGTCTATTCTTATAGTCCATCCGGTCAGTATATTCTTATAGTTTCGAAAAAGTGGCTGTGACGTACGGACGGATGGACAGACGGACAGCAGAAATAACGAATATATAAGGGTTCCATTTTTTTGCTATTTGTTTATTTATTTAGGTTCAAAAACAGCACAAAGCTATTTGACTACGGAACCCTAAAAATATATATTAGGTATGAAAACATTTTTAGACTCAAGGATTTTTTACAAAGTCGCTGCTTTTCGTTTCACTTAACGATGTTTATGCGATATGACACACACATTTATTTCGTATACACTCAGTGATTTCCCTTTACTCTCGTTTACGGATCTCGCCCTTTGGCATATGGAAGAAATACCAACAAAGAAAAAGTGTGCCATACTAAGTATTAGAAATATTTCGTCGCAAATAGCACTGCCAATTCTTTATCACCCGTTCCAGCGGGCCTTCCTCACTCATCCAGCGAAACACAGTACGACTGCTGATTCACGTCGGTTTTCTTTGAGCCCGTGGTATCAATCTAATTGAGATGGTCCAGTTATGCCGAAGCACGTCTTTCCCACAGTAAAAAAATTACCTATATCCCTATAATACTTTGGAATGAGATCAATGTAAAAGTATGTTATGTGATGTTAAAACTAATAAATAAATTAGTATTTAGTAATGTTAATAGTTTACAAAAATTTTTTTACTTAATAAATTCTAAATTCCATTCAAATGTAGAGATCCTCGTAGCAAAGCTTCCTTGCTAAAATTAGATAAATTACGAAACAAAATATTTTTTTCGAGTCAAAGACGAAATACTTTGAGCTTTAAACAGTAAGCAATACCTTAAACAGCGTTCCTATTTAAAACGAAAAGAAAATGTCCCAAAATAGCTTTTAAGACGTTTTTAGCCACACAAGAAAATGTTTTCTTGGTGTTAGGTAACCTGAGAAAATGCAGAATGTCTGTTTAAATATCGTCTTTCCGTCCAAGAAACTATGCTGGGTATTTTGGATGAGTTTTCGCTTCAGTACGAGTGTACGAAGTGAAGGTATGTACAGTGAACAGCAGAAGTAGCTGAACATATTTTTCAGTTTGTAGTTCTTATTCTGATGAGCATAAGAGTTAGTCTATCGACTTTTGCTGTTGACTGTACTGGTACAGTCAACAGCATAAGTCGATCGACAATATTTATAAAATCAATCATGACACATCATCATCACAGAACAAGCAGTTTATAACATCGGTTGTTCAT
The DNA here is from genome assembly GCA_019059595.1 of Marasmia exigua. NCBI lineage: Eukaryota > Metazoa > Arthropoda > Insecta > Lepidoptera > Crambidae > Marasmia > Marasmia exigua. The sequence continues at coordinate 16,412,181 of CM032478.1, read as the reverse complement.
CTACAAAGAACTATCGCTAGCGGTATGAATAAGTATGTCGGAGATTGGAAGGTTTCCTAGGAAATGGGAAGATCTTCCGCCGGCCTGGGTGGTATTGGCTCGGGCACCATTGGTCTAGTCCAGTGTACCATCTTGCTTTGTCGTATACATCTCAAATCGATGTAAGATCTTTAGTTACGCGAGGTAGAATCGTATAAAATCTTGTATGAAACAGTCAGATTAGCGCCATCTGTTGCTAATTAGAAGGTACTAGTGGCCTAACTTCTTTCTTCGAGCAAAGGTAGGTGTCTCCACAAGTGTGTAGGCGCCAGTTGCCGTATTTTACCATTTAAAGACCGACCAAGATCAGAAAGCACTTCTGTGACATTGACAGGGGGGTGACAATGTCGCAATAAAGTTAACAGTAAGGGGACGTTCAGGTATTACGTAAGCAGATTTATTACAGTCATTTACCCCTCCATCCCCCTTGTCAGAAAAAGTAAGCAAAACTCTTACCCCCCATGCTTACGTAAACATTTTTCGATTTTTTTGTCACCGACTATTGCTGAGCGCCCGCCTTTTTGGCGCATACAGGGATAATGTTGTCCTACTTTTCGTTTATGATTCATGTCTAGGTTATGTTTCTCATTCAGTTTCCTTGTTTTGTATTGTAACAAATAAAGTTTTCATTCATTCATTCATTCATTCATTCACAGCTCGGCAACCCTACTAATCGTATGCATTTATTTGTAGGTAATTCCCCGAAAATATGTTTCGTTTTCAAGCAAACAGAATGTGAGGGTAGCCATTTGTGTTGAAAAGAAAATAATTACCGATGAATCATCTAAACTCCCCTACCCCCCCATGTCATCCAAAATAAGCAAAGCAAATACCCCCCCGCCCCCATAGTGCTTACATAATACTTGAACGGCCCCTAATATATAAATATTTAAATTTTTTAATTATTACTAATAATATAAATGGTCCATGTTATTCGTATGTATTTGAGAAACCCATTTTAATTTAAACGAAATTATGATGGTAAAGGTAGTAATTTGTTTCATATAAAAAGAAATATCCTCTCTGCATATCAATGCATTTTTAAATTGATACATTAGAATCAGATGTAGTAAAGGGGCGTCCATGGGCGGCAGCAATCGCCTACCATCAAGTGATCCGCCTGCTCGTTTGCCACCTATCACATAAAAAAGTGATGATTATTTCTAATATCAAATTTCCTATTTATGGAAACATGCGCTTGGTTGTCTATGGAATACTCTGCAAAAACACCTCTATACTTCCTCAGTTCCAACAGTAGACATTCCACCTTAGAAAACTATCTCAACCATCTCCTATTTCGAATTTAAAACGGATTTTCGCCGCGTTCCTCGTCATTAATCTTTCAGTTTGGGAGCGCAAGACGCGGATCTTCCTAGACTGATATTAAATTTCGATGAGGTGGAAGACAGCACAAAACCCCACTGTATAAGAGCTACACGTCTTGCTGGAATGACATAGGGCTGTAAAAAGTGGACGGGTGACGGGGGTAGGTCAGCGCTTATGCAGCAAATCTTTTAGTTTTAGGCGGTTGTTCGTTTAATGTTTTGAATTCATAATGTTATACTTACTTACTTACTTAAAAAGAGTTTAATATACCTACATACCGAAGATAAATAGATAGATAGATAGATATTCTTTATTGCACAAAAATAAAATACAAGCATGATACAACAACAGCAACAGACAGTACAATAAGGCGGTCTTATCGCTTGTAGCGATTTCTTCCAGACAACCTTTGGGTAGAGGAAAGATATATCATATTCGTAATAAGGGAAGTCAGTGCAAAGTAGTTTAACAAATGAAATTGAGAATGGCAGAAATATACATATTTTATATATTAATAATATTACATAACATAAATAATAATAAACAATACATACATATCCAATAATATATACATAGATAATTTAAATAATATAATTTAGAAGATAGATAGATAAAAGCGATTATTTACATCATAAATCAAACATTGCACAGCAGCAGAGCAGAATTTAACAGTGGGAGAGCCATGCTTCGGCATAATTTGGGCCGGCTCGACCGGAGTAATACCACGTCCTTACAGAAAACCGGCGTGAAGCAGTGCATGCGCTGTGTTTTGCGTGAGTGAGGGTACTGGAGGCCCAATCCAGGGGAAGGGGTTAAAAGGTAAGCACCGCACTTGTGACACCACTGGTGTTGCTGGTGTCCATGGGCGGCGGTAAATGCTTACCATAAGGTGTTCTGTCCGCTCGTCTGCCACCTATATCATAAAAAAAAACATAAAAAGGCCTTTGTATATATGTGACAGTAGGTAATGACTTAGGAAAATAATATCTAATTGACGAGCTAACCAATAATTTCCAAATATAATAATAATATTTCACAACATCACCGCATACATTGATTTGACTCCGAGTCTAGCTCAAGCACCTGTATCAGGGATATCATAATTACAATAAATAAAAAAGAAAGAATAAAATCATTTATTCAACGTCAAATCTACACAAAATAAAAAATTTAAAATAGAAAAGTACATTAGAATGGCACTGAAATGGACTCCACTCAGAATATACGCAGCATTTAATCTACTCACACCTACGGTTGTGATAAAGTAACAAATAACTTCAACATTACTGGACCAATTTCGATTTTTTTTTTACTAATTTAATTAATATCCTCCAACTCATTATGGCTACGGCGGCCAGTCTCCACGATCAGCCACGTACGCAGAATATATTACAGTGCTCAAGAGTGTGCGCAAACACAAGTGCATTCTCCGTTTCCTTACACTTATTATTGTGATGGGACACCAGCGTGACACGACTGGCGAGATATTGGGCGCAGGACCAACGGCTTAACGTGCTTTCCGAGGCTCGGTGGTACATGTCCGCCGACTTCCAGACTCCGGGCTGACACTAAGAATTTCTTACCGAAAACTTAGGTACAAACTCTTGGCCCGACCCGGGGATCGAACCCAGGGCCTCTTGCGCAGCCGTCTCTATAAAGAGGGCTCCTTAACCACTGCGCCACCGAGGCAGTTTTTCACTTATATGTAGATATGTATAAGTCATGATCGTGGGAGAGCCACGCTTTGGCATGAATGGCCCGGCTCGACCGGAGTGATACCACGGCCGCACAGAAAACCAGCGTGAAGCAGCACTGTGCTGTGTTGCGCTTCGCTAGTGAGGGCCCAGCCCAATCCGGAGGAAGGGGGTTTAAAGGTTGTCAGCGCATTTGTGACTCCACTTGTGTCGTAGATATCTATGGGCGGCGGCAATTGCTAACCATCAGGTGATCCGTCTGCTCGTCTGCCAGCTATCACATATAAAAAAAATTAGAAAGTCCAACATCCCCAAGTAAAATCTCAGTCCCACAAGAAAACATAACAGTCATATACTTATCTTGCAGTATGTAGCCCACATGTTGGTCTTCCCTGGGGTACAACAGAAACCTTTAAGTAAATAATTGAAGAGTCATCAGGAGAGACTTCGAAGAGCAATGGTACAAGGGAGCGTTTTTATATTCGCGAAATGGGGGACATAGGCTGGAAATAAAAAATACCTAATTATTTTCATTTTCTATATATTCACCTGCAAGACGGATACACTTTTCAAATCTTTCAATTAATTTATTTACACCCTCATAAGTCGCTCAAAGAGCTATGGAAAGGGCTATGCTCGGAGTATCTCTGAAGGACCGCATCAGAAATGATGTAATCCGACAGAGAACCAGAGTCACCGACATAGCCCACCGAATTAGCAAACTGAAGTGGCAGTGGGTTGGTCATATTAGCCGCAGAACTGACAGCCGTTGGAGCCGTAAAGTCCTTGAGTGGAGACCGCGACTCGGTAAGCGTAGTGTAGGACACCCTGCGAGAAAGATGGGATGATGATCTTCGAAGGCTGGCTGGTGTGGGCTGGATGAGAGTGGCCAAAAATCGGGAGCAGTGGCGTGCATTAGGGGAGACCTATGTCCAGCAGGGGACGAGTGTGGGTTGCTGATGATGATGATGACACCCTCATGAAAAAATGTTTTGTCTTTATCTGCTGCTCAACTGCCTTTTTGACTTCATCATCGGTGGTAAATGTCCTTTATTACGGCACGTCATTAGATTTTCTCCATATTTCACTTTTTACTCTTGAATATTTACCCTTGACCCGTATGTGCGGGACCTACAACGAACTGGTTCGAGGTGGCAGAGACATTGTTGTGTTTGACCGTAGTTTCCCCAAATACAAAATGAATGTTACACAAATACTAGAGGCCGAAGTATCCTCGGCCTCACAGGACCTTTAATAATTTTTTTTTATGTGTTTTTTTATGTGTTTTTTCTCTTAAGTAATTAATAAGCAAATTATACTTTTATACTCATGTTGTGTACACTACCTGTAGGTTATTGTCTGGTCTTATTTATAATTACATGCAAAACGTCTCGAAATGTCAACGATTGTAACCTGTAAGTGTACCTTAAATAAATAAATATGTTGCTTGGTTGACGATAGCTCGAAGACTAATTGTCTGAAAACAATGAAACCTCGTATTTATACTCGTATTTATAATCACCTTCCTCTAATCCCCTCATTCCGCGAATATAAAAACGCACCCTCGTAGCTCAATGGGTAAATTCGCGCCTTCCATATGAGTCGAGGTTCGAATCCGAGCATGCACCTCTAGAAAACCTACGTGCGTAACTCTACCATTAGCTGTGAGGGAAAATGTGAAGAAAACCAACACGTTTCAGATTGTTTCTGAAACGTGTAACCATGATTTAATTTGTCTGTTTCTACTGTTAAATGGTTGCGAAAGTCAGACGGTAGACGCTTCATTGTAATAACCTGGCTCTAAATACTGAATCGTGGCCTAAGCGTGCCCTGAGTTCCAAAGCTGTCACTTTGGAATGCTACTGGAAATTTGAAGAGCCATCATCTCAAAATACCTTGAAGTATTAACCAAGACCCGCACTTCAGAACAGTTTAAATCCTCATTGCATAACTCCGAGCGATTCCAATTAAAGTTTTTGTGTCGGATGTTCACATAAATCTTTGGTGAAAATTGTTACAGAAGATAGTTTTATGGTGCTCAGGGATATTGGGATGTAATTTCAAACTTCAACTGCAAATTCCATTTTGACACTACTGAAACTTAATAAATGGGATTGTTATTATTAACATCACTATTAAACTATGACGATATTGTGAACTGGAGTAATGTAATGGGATATAAAAAAACAGTTATTAAAAAAATAAATTAATTAAGTAAAAAACACACTTGCAAATTTCATCTCGTGTTCAGAATAAATTGCAAAAGATTGCTATAAAAAATATCAACTAATAGATAAATATTTTACAAAACCACATACATTGATATGACTCCGAGATAGTAGCTCAAGCACCTGTGTTACGGATATCAGAACCAACAGCGGAATTATAAATATATACATTTAAAACTTTTCTTTTGTAAATACGTAATTATGTAATACAAAGAAAATACCCAGACCAATACTAACAGTTATGTTCATGCACACAAACGATTGAAGATAAAGTAAATGCAATACAAAATATTTATCTAAAGGCCAAGAAGAATATAGAAGAAAATTTCAATAATATATCATTAACACTACTAAAAACAGATTTTCTTTCGCAGAAAGGAGGAACTCCGTCGAGAAAGTTTTATCAAACTCGTTCCATTGTATCATTAATAAAATAAATGTAAGATAAAAAAATAATGAAAGAAATTTTTCGTCTCGAAGTGTGAAAATTCTAGGAAACATGATTTCCTTAATGGCTTTTCCTTGTTCCTATCTATCATTTTGGAAAGGGAGATTAAACGTTGACAGCGCACTTTTAACTCCATGAACACCCGTAGACGGCGGCCAATTGCATACCATGAGGTGATACGTTTACTCACCTGCCACATCTATACTATTTATAAAGAGGTAAATCTTACAGACATCGGCAACGCTTGAAGGTAATCCGAAACTACGTAACGCTTGCGCGATGTAATCGACGCCTAGCGCCTTCTATTGGTATAAAGTGGAACTAATATTCCGAAACGAAGTGAGAGCGGGCCACTATTATTACATAAAGACAAAAAATATCAATCAAACAACATTATCGATACTACCTAGCCCAGGATTTCTTGATTACTGGCATCAGTACCCTTACCATGAGTTTGAAAAACTGTTCTCGCTATCGAAAACTATCGCTTTGTCCCTTTCATTGTCGTGCATGTGAAAGAGACAGAGCAATAGTTTTAGATAGCGAGGATAGTATTTCAAACTCATGGTAAGGCCTCAGCTCTCCTAAAGTCAGAAATGGACAATACGACAAAAAATAATTTTCAGAAATTAAAAATACCATTTCTATGTATATAATTTCAGAATTTTCAAACAGATGGGTATATATTTAGAATAAAATATAAAATGTACAAATCCTCCTGTGACGTCATTACTTGGCATGACAAATTTAAAACGCTTTTGCTCATGTTGATTTTAAAAATAACACAAAATCTCTGATCATAAAATGACAAGACAAAATAATGACAGTGACAGTAACTGAGAGACACTGAAAGTCGCCTAAACTTTTCTTATTGGATATATAGCACGGACATCACAAAACGTTGAGCCTCAGGACTACGTCACTTCCGGCAAATTAATTAATAATTTTGAAAAATATATTTAAATAAAAACACAAATTTAATGATAACATATTTTTTTTCTTCCTTTATTAGAAAAGCGTATAAAAATGCGAATATTTTTTATTTGTCGTTTTGTCCATTGAGTACCACCGCACTTGCTTTCGCCTAATCAATGTGTCCATTTCGAGGTCCATTTTAATTATTGACGGTTCTACTTATAGGATAAAAAAGCGCCTCCTATACGGACGGAGGGTCGTGGTTCAAATCCGAGTTCAATTGCACCTCTGGATTTTTAAAATATATATTTATATTTCTACCATTAGATCAAGGGTGAGGGAAAACATCGTGGGGAGACCTTTACGTCTCGGATAGTTTATCATTTTTTTTGGATTCCTACAATATTATTTTGAGATAATGATTTTGAACGTGTAACAGTGATCCAGTTGGTTTGGTTCCCCTGTCTATGGTTTGCTAAAGTCAGACGGCAGTTGCTTCATTGAAATAACCAGACTTCCCAAAACCTGCATCATGGTTGGTGGTACGAAGTCGCTAGCAAAAGTACATATAGAAATAGACACTATTTAATGAAATATTCAGCATGACCCTGGACTATGAAAGTGGGCCTTATGCAAATAGGCGTGTGTAGATTAAAGGTTGTATATACTGCGGAATTCCTCACATGCGGTATTTCAATAGCAGAAGAAGTCTCTTTTGTACGACATAACAGAACAGATAATCGTCAATGGGAAACTTCGTCAAAACAGGGATTCGGCCTGAAGTTTTTATCGTCGTTTGTTACCGTATTTCTCGAAATAAATACATTCCGCTAGTTATATACTAAAGTATAACGTTAAATAAGGGCGTTGAAAGTATTGTTTTCTGTAATATCTTTTATCTACACTCAATCTTCAAATTTAGAAATCAAAAAGTTTCCGTCCACTTTGTCAATGGGATTCGGCCTGTCGCGGTAAGTTTTTATCGTCACTTGTTACGGTATTTCTCGAAATAAATACATTCCGCTGGTTATACACTAAAGTATAACTTTAAATAAGGGCGTTGAAAGAATTGTTTTCTTAAATATCTTTTATCTACACTCAATCTTCAAATTTCTTCAATTTTCAAATTTAGAAATCAAAAAAGTAAACACATTTTGACAGACTTTATAATATAGATAGCTTTAAAGAAAATTAGAAAGTTAGGGTGTTCCATAACTACACTTTATGCAACAGCAAGCAAATTATGCAACAGCCAAACTTCTTAAATGACAATATTAGGACAAAGTTATCATCATTTATACAGCCCATAAGGTTACGCATTGACAATATAAAGTACTCGCGATACCATAAGGCACATGACAACATCCGCGCGCAATGTACGTTGCACAGATAAATAAAATTTCATCCATGTAGCGCCATTTTTAAGTAAAAAAAAATGTTGGCAAAAGTGTTCGACCGAATCATTAGATAGTTTGTGTCAGTAAGTAAAGAAATTATGATAAATGTTTCACTACGCGTAGATATTAAGGTATGCTTGTTGAAAATGTTTCCCTGTGACTTCTTACGTTAAAGATTATTAAGGCGACGTGTAGCCATAACTAGCAACACCATTCGATTTTAATTGTTAGCTACTAAAACGGATCTATTTTAAACAATTCGGAAATACGACCTCTCGGCAAACACTTATACTATTTACTAAATAATCATGCACAAATATTGGGTCCGTTTTTGTACGCGATAAATTGATTACCGCCAAAAGCGGTCACTTTTAGCGTGAATCAATTTTTTGCGTACAAATATTGGGTCCGCATTTGTGCATGGTTATTTAATAAATAGTATAAGTGTTTGCCGAGAGATTGTAACCCCGAAATTGTTTAAAATGGATCCGGTTTAGTAGCTACAAATTAAAATCGATTGGCGTCGCTAGTGTGCCCTACCCGTCACCTTCAGTAGAGAGATCAATTTTAAGAGAGACCTTGCTGTGTTGTGTTTTGTTTTTGCAAGTCTCTTTATTTATAATTTTCCATGTAACTTTACTTTTATTACTAGCTTTCATTATCTTATTTTTAAAGTAATTTGATTTGGCCTCTGCGCATACTTTTTTAAATATCTTTGAATATTTCTTAACATATTCTAATGTCGTTGGGTCATTAGAGTTGGCCTTAATATCATACAATTCAAATAACCTCTTTCTACTTTTATAAATACCTGTAGTGGCCCAGTCACTGAATTTGGTTTTAGAGGTATTTGTTTTAATGGTTCTTTTGGTAAAGATACCATTAAGTTCTTTTTCAACGACATTAAATAATTTATCATAATGTTGGTTTACATTTCCTTCATTATAGGACAATGTAGACAACTTTTGTGAGATAGTTTCTTTAAATTTATTTATACGGTTTTCGGTGATTGGTCTACATACAAAACTATATGAAGAAGGGGCATGACGGTGCTCAAACACAGTCATTTGACCACTATGGTCAGAATTGATAAAATGTATTATGGATACTATTATAATATATTTTGATTGATAACATATTTTGTAACTGTGAAGTTATCTTGTCCATAACTGTGAAGTTATGGACAAGATAACTTCACAGTTACAAAATATGTTATCCAAACAAGTAGCTGAGGTGGGTGTGACTCGCGTTGGTTCGTTGAAAAGATGATGTAAATTAAATGATTTAAAGAGATTCAGAAACCTAACAGAGTTCTGTGAGTTATCTAAAATGTTGATATTAAAATCTCCACAAACAACTACTTTTTTATTAGATGAACATATTTTGCTAAAAACTTCTTCCATAATGGATTCCAACATGGCAAAATTCCCATTTGGGGGCCTATACACACAGACAATGACATGCCGCTCCAGCTCTGCACACGCTAACTCAATAGTTCGCTCAACTGAGAGTGAGACAATATCTTTACGTTCTTTAAATTTAACTGTATTATTCAATAAAATAATTGACCCGCCTCTGATTGCCAACTTTCTTGTGAACGAACTACTGACGCTATAGTTATCTATATTGACAATTAATTCATGCTGTCTTAACCAGTGTTCTGTAATACATAAAATATGGATATTCATTTCATTTAAAAATAACTCTAATTCTAGTTCTTTGCCGGACAAACCCTGGATATTCTGATGTATAAGGTTCAGATGACTAGGGTTTCCTTTTGTTATTGAATTGCTAGAGGACTCCTCTATTGTCTCATATTGTAATTTAAATTACTTGGAATCACTTCCAAACTCTGAGTAACCAGGTTATTAATATTAAACGCTAACAGAGTAGCTAAGTCATTTTTAATTTTATTTGGCAAATAAAAAGTTTTGCCAGTCAGAATAAACTTATTATCAATAAATTTTAATTGTGTCAAAAAACACAAATTTGTCACTATGACTATATGTCAAGTTATATAATAATGTATTCAACAAATGAATACTGTTATTTTGGCTAGGTGTGTAGTACCTAGAAAAGGGAAAGGCACACAAGATAATTTTTTTCACATTAAGCCTTGAAAGGGTTGTGAACCCCTGAATAATATTTCTTTTATTCATATTTAAGGCATTTCCAATCATTAATATGATTATTGTCTCCTTACTTAAGTTACAGCTTTTGGCCCTGTCTATTATTTGCTCTAAGGAGGCATCAGGTATACAATAATTTGTCACATTACAATTACAGTTTTTATGTAAAAGAGGACCATAACCAACTCCAATTTTATCTGAAAATAGTATTATATCATTGGTAAATAATGTTGTTGATGGCAATTGCGATATATCTTCTTTAGTCTCTTCTAGAAGCTGCGGCTCGTTCCCTTCCTGGAGCTGGTCAGAGTGGTCCACCACCAAGTGACAGCTACACTGGTCTATATATTTGTTTGTAGCAAGGATGTGTTCGCTTATTTGAGCCTGGGCAGAGTTGTAATTGCCGGTCATATGTTCCAAAGACCGGTGTAGCCGCGAGATTTCCGCCTGTAGCTCCTGTGTTTCAGTTTCATACCTATACCTACTCTCATCTAACTTTTTACTATACACTTCTAGGCTATCAACTAAATCTACACGCTGTTTTCGTAATTGTAGATTCTTTTGCTGGCATTTTTTTCTTCTAATTAATTTTTCTGTCTTCTTTATGTAATTGTTTATTTTAACATATTTTTTAAATTTATTTTTACTATTTATTTCTACCCTATCATTTCTCAGACTTAAGCTGTGAGTCTGGGTGACCCCCTGCCCAGCCGGAGACCCGATCAACTCCTCGTATAGGCTGTGGGTGTGTAAAGCCTCCTGACACATTTTGTCCTCCTCATATTGTTGGATGAGTTTGTTGGAGTCCCGTAGTTCCACCTCGAGTTCCTGGATGCGCTGCAGAGCCTTTTCATAGGTTTCACTACATTGATCAAAGTGGCTGACCGTGTCGACTAGTTGTTGCCGCTGAACGAGTACATCAGTGAGCTGAGCATGTAGGTCGGCGAGTTCACACTTTAATAGGGTGTTATTATTTATTATTTTTATGGACTCCTCTTCATTGTCGTCCCGCTCCTTAATAAGTTGGCTGTTGTCCTCCCTCAATTCTTTTATTTCTTCTAGGGCCCTTTTCAGTTTTAATTCTAGTTCTTGGGCAGTGGCCTTGCGGGTCATCTTCATGGGATATACTCCTCTACCCGACATACCTGGAAATATTTATAGATAAGTGTACAATAAAATGTTTGAACCGGTCTTAATAAGTCTATTTTTCTGTCACAATATAGGTAACAGGGTAGTTTTAAACAGGAAACTGTATGTTATAATATAATAAGTAAGGATAGTTAATTTTATTTTCTACTGATACTAAAGAAAAGAAACAAAGAAAGTAGGTCACCTATGTATATTGAAAGATGGAGTAAATGATATAATGGCACAATGATATTATCTTCACTATCAGATCAAATTATCCCATATCACATACCAATGCAATAGACAAAAGATGGTAAGTGTTTCTGTTAGTGTCAGTGGCCAGATGTTATCATCGTCCACTATGCTTAGAGACAAGCAAAGGGAGACACAATATCAGGCTTATGTGGAATTTGACGAATCTAATAATTAGATATGTCTTATTCCGTTAGTGTCTTGTGAGGTCTTGGTTTTATGTTGAATTGCAATGCAAGATATGATACGATATGGGGCAAGGTGACCGCACATAGATATAAATATAGTTTATTGTAGTGTCAACAACAAAGTAACCTCCAAATCAATGTTTCAATTATGCTTTTGATTTAAATAAATGATGTTATGATTTAAATAACGTTGAATTATTTAGATAGAAAATCAAAGAAACAATACTCCCCAGGTTTATCCGTTTGTGGTTCAAATTTGTAGATCGTAACGGCACTTGACAGCCGGTCGGCGATCACGAATGTAAACAATCCTGGATACACGGTTTGTGGCACTTTGCCCACATTTATTTGCCACTTTTGTAGGTATTGCACATCGAATAACTTTAGTTTTGAACAAATTTACAATGTATTTCACAATTAAATTGAAATTAAAATTACGAGCTGGCGATTTTGACGTCTATCACTTAGGGTTGCCAACCAAAAAAAAAAAAAAGTCGTAGGCAATGTTCCACAGGAGTGGTCCCAAGACCGACCCCTGTGGAACCCCGGACTCGACGGTGTGGCGCTCTACCTCACCCTCACAGTTTGTGTAGAGGACTTGTCTGTCCCTTAGATAGTCCGTAATTAGGACTCTCAGGTACTCCGGGATTCTAAAGTACCGCAGCGCGGCCAAAATGGTGGCGTGGGGGAGAGAGTTAAACGCATTGCGGATGTCAAATGACACCGCAATGATTCCCATCCCCTCCGCATCAGCCTCACAGATCTCCTTTCGGAGCCGGGTCAGGGCGTCGATGGTGGAGCGCCCCGACCGAAAACCGAACTGGGCGTCCGAAAGGTCCGGACCGATTTCCTGCAGGTGGGCGACGAGGCGGAACGACACAATCCTCTCGAATGTCTTACCCACCTCGCCCAACAGGATGATCGGCCGGTATGCTGACGGTGAGTCAGCCGGACGCCCATATTTTTGGAGGAGACATAGCTGCCCCTCCTTCCAGGCCTTTGGGAACCTCCTCTCCCGAAAACACCGGTCGAAGAGGACCTTGAAATTGACTTCCATGTCACTGGCCGCGATGGCCACTATTCTGGCCGGGACGCCGTCCGGGCCTGGGGCAGTCTTTTTCCCCCGCAGCCGACTGGCAGACATATCGGTCTACCCTCCTTAACAGTCTTACTACGCGTACCTGTGGTACCACTGTTCATTAACTCACTATTTACTCGCACCGGTTGTACACAAATTGACATGTTGTCAATTCTTTTAGTTTACGATTTTTATATTTTTCTATCACTGGATTCTAGACACTGACAATTTAAACACATCCTCACGATTAATATTTTTGTACTTGGTAATTTCAATCGCTCCCCTGACCAGTCTTGGTATGTAGTGGCGTTCTCGTAAACAACTATTCTAATGTTAGTGACCATGAAAGTTTAAACAATATAAAATTAGGAAGAACACACTAAAGTAATGATTCACACAATATGTATCCGTGACGCAGTCGCAATGCTTGAGATCCGGGGCTTGATACGTGAGTCGAGCCACTAATTTTGCACCTGAGTTTTTCTGTTCAGAAATGTTTCATGTCAGCCTGAAGTCTGGAAGATGGAGGCCTTGGAAGCTCGTGCCTTGGAAAACACACACAAAAGAATTCACAACTCTTCGGTCGTGTCAACATAATATCCCATCTACATAATATGTGAAGGGAATAGATAGTGCACTTGTGTTTGCGCACACACTTGAGCACCAAAATATATCCCGCGTACGTGGCTGATCGATGAGATCGGCCGCCGTAGTCAAATTGAATTAAGAATACATATTCATTCTACACATCTTCTTCGTTGTTATCTTCCCTATATTTTGCGCATTCCCTAATAGGAAGTTCCTTGAACTCGAGAGAGAGAGAATATCAACCAATTTCGGAAAAATATTTCTCAAACGCGTGCTAACATTCACGTAAGGGCGTATTATTTTTCTTCCCGTTCTCAAGGAGGTCTCTAGGCTTAGAAACTATCTAAGTTATTTGTACAGCTATTTGTTCGAATACTGAGGACTCACGCCAAGAACAAACATCAGTCTTATAGAGTCGGGCATTATGTTTTTGCCAGCATGGACTAAATATTGTTTTGTTGACTTTCCTTCTGATTGAAAGGAAGAGAAAGAGAGAGGAATGAAAGATCTTGTAACAAGAATGTGATAACTAAATTGCTTAACTCATTAGGATATTAAGGAAAAGTTTTAATTTAAGATGATTCATAGAACCTAACAGGGTACTATGCCCTGTTGGTCTAGTGGTGTAGGTACCAGGCCGTGATCTCAGGGTTCTGGGTTCGATTCCCGGGTCGAGCAAAATGTATGTTTCGATTTTTTTTAAGATAGCTCGGGTTTGTGATCACCAATCCGCATTTAGCAAGGGTGGTGATTAAGCCTATTCCTATCATAGTAGCGATGACTTGATTTCTATAATAGAGGCCTTTGCCCTGCAGTGGGACAGTATATAGGTTGATACTTTACTTTACGCGAACTTAATGCACCAACCTCCCTGTCGCAAAGATATTTATAAGCGTAATGTGTATATGGCGATTATAGTGTATAACTCGCTCCCGGATAAACTGAAAGGACTTCAAGGAGAAACGTTTAAACAAAAACTTACATGTTGGCTCCTGGAGAAATGTTTTTATAGTCTAAGGGAATACTTAAACTGGCGAGACTAATTTAATTTTAGAAATGACATAAGGATTAATTAATATTTATTGGACATTATTAATATATTTATTTATAAATACATACTTGACATTACTATTATATTATTTAACTTCAAATGTAATTAATGTGTAATAATTAATATAAAGTGTGATATGTATTTGAGCCAATTAATGTTTTTGCATGTCTGCGAGCAGGCTGAACACATGTACCCAAGATAATTTGTAAAGAACTGTATGTCAACTGTGTTTCTAGCAAATAAAAAGTTTTATTTATTTATTTATATTTACATAGTACCTATTAACATGGCTAATCTAATTGGCACTTGGCAAGTTGGTACGGAACCTTCAATGTGAGAACTTTTTCTAAGAAACATTTCAGTAAAACATTATGCTATTATGCATATGAGTAGAATAGGCCACCCTCACTGTTACCGAGGTGTCGTAAAAGGCGACTAAGGTAAAGCCGCTGGCATGATCATCAGCACCCAGAGAAGGAAAACTCTGCATTTATATCAAAACCCTCGCCAACCCGTCTGCCAAGCGTGGTGATTATGGCAATTACCCTTACGTGGGGACTTAATGGGCTGACCATGATGATGATGATGATGATTATGCTATTATGAGACCTTTAATACTTTTAACTTTATTTTTGCGAGCAATAATGTTAAAACTTAAGTATGCCCGATACGTTTATAGAATTCTTTAGTCTGAATTTCTTTAGACCGCGTAAAACTTATAAAGTATTGTGCGCACCCAAAAAAAATAAAAAATAAAATGGAGTCGGAAAATACACGCCCGTTGGATCCCGCAATAAAACCAACAAACTTCTGTAAGTAGGTTTCATAAAAAGAAAGCAAACGTTTGTTCTCCCATGCTCAAATATTGCCTTTTCTAGGACTAAGGGTTCGTTTGGAATCTTTGAGTGTAATATTTGAACATTCACACGTATTCTTTTTAGGGTATGATTTTAAGGTACGTAAAGGCACTTGCTAAGTAGGGACAGTCACGGAACGGGATTTTTCTGAGAACTGACTTTTTAGCGCGCTAACCGATAAGTATTATTTCTGCATTACTTTGAGCGGAGACTCAAAAGCTTTACCAATAGTAATAAATATTTGTAATGATTTAATTAAGCTTTACATGAGGAGCAGTGTGTCGAGCCCCTGTGAATCGGACGGGGGGAGCCGGGGGTACCTCGAAGAAATACCCTAATTATACGTGTGTTTGTTAGTCGTTTACCGACTTCATGATATGTGCATGCCGTGGCAGCCTTTAAGTAAGGCAACATTCCAACATGTAGCTATAAAAATAAGATTATCCATGTAAGGTGTATGCTTTGTTGGTTGTCCTTAAATAAATAAAAAAAAAAGATTTGATACTCATTATCGATCGTTTGGAACAGTAGGTAGTGAACGCTGCCCCTGGTGCAAGGGTTGCGGGTTCGATCCCCGCACAGTGCAAACATTTGTGTGCATGAACATATCTGTTTGTATTGGTCTGGGTGTTATCTATGTATTATAAGTATGTATTTACAAAAGAAAAGTATTATATGTATATATTTGTAATCCCACTGTTGATTCTGGTATCCGTAACACAGGTGCTTGAGCTGCCTATCTCGGAGTCAGATCAATGTATGTGATGTTGTGAAAATATATTATAATAGTTACAAGATTGATCCTCCTCGCCTTAGCGTGAAATTCTTAGTTGCATCCAAAGCTGTCGCTCTGGAACCCAAGGTACGCTTGGACCGTGATTCTTAATGGTAGAATTTGAAAAATCTAGAGGTTCATGCTCGGATTCGAACCCGGTCCCCCTATATGGAAGGCGCGTTCTGAACCACTTAGCTAGCATTGTCCCTTTCCGGAATAGTTACAAGAACGTGTAAAATTATTAATTAATTCATGTCGATCTCTTAAGCGAGATTAATTAGGTAACTTTATCAAAAAATATATTTATAAGTTTGTACCGATTAAAAGAAAAAACGGTGTTTTTATGGTATGGGGGCAGACTAGCTGACGTATCACCTGATGGCAAGCGATTACCGCCGCCCATGGACACCTGCCACGTTAAAGGAGTCACAGGTGCGCTGCCAACCTTTTTAAAAGGGGGTACGCTTATTTCTTGAAGGTTTGCAGGTCGTATCGGTGTATTAGACGCAGATAGTTTTTTGTACTAATAAATACAGAATGAAACATACCTTTCTTATTTTTTTTAAATAACTAAATAGTTTTTTGCAAGCCCAAAGCCCAAAGGATTGCATGCTTCAAGTGTCAATGGGCAGGGCACATAGCGAGGAGAGCAGACGGCCGTTGGGGCGGAAAGGTCCTCGAATGGAGGCCACGTACAGGAAGTCGCAGTCGTGGCAGGCCCCCACAAGGTGGACCGATGATCTGGTGAAGATCGCGGGAATCCATTGGAATGCGGGCGGCACAGGACCGATCTGTGTGGAGAACATTGGAGGAGGCCTATGTCCAGCAGTGGACGTCTATTGCAAGCCTAGTCTTACTAATATATGTATTTTTAAACCAATTACGTACCGTGTTTTTAGAAAATATATTTCTTATCTGCTGTCTCCTTATGTTATTATTTCATTTGGAACAGTGGTAACTACTTAACTTTATAATTATTGTGAATTGTGGAACAACTATTTCAGTTTCTCGAAAATTGTTTCTAAAAATCAACTTCAACTGGAAGTAGAAAAAATTAAACCATATAATCAGTCTTCATTATCCTGAAACAATAATTACTCTAGTTATACCTGCTTTAATATATGCCTTTTTACCGAGTTTTTAAACTGATGTTTGGTAATTGAAAAAGTTTTTTTTTTTTCAAGACAAGCTTTAAGTCGGACAGCAGAACATACCATCCTTTCGATGATTAGATCTACTAACCATGCCGTTGGTCTCACATGCTCATAGGCACATCTTACTACTCATAATAAAACGGAACTCTTATAGATTCATAATAGATCCGGTATAGTAGCTAAAAATTAAAATCGATTAGAATCGCTAGTGTGCCCTACCCGTACCTTAACACTATGAAGTAGTTTTGCGTGGGAAGTATATGCATGTCTGGCCACGGGTTTATTTTATCTATTTATCTCAGAGTTACGTTTCCAATTTCTTTCAAAGTGTTGCTTCGGAGCCCGGGGTAGGTTTCGACCAAGATTCAAAATTCGAAAAGTTTGGTGATTACATGAAGGGCTGTTTGACCGCCGGAACCCTTACGTACGCCGTGTGGTCCCCAGCAGAGTAGAATAGGCCACCCTCACTCTTACCGAGGTATCGTAAAAGGCGACTAAGGTAAAGCTGCTGGCGTGATCAACAGCACCCAGAGAAGGAAAACTCTGCATTTATATCAAAACCCTCGCCAACTCGTCTGCGAAGCGTAGTGAGTATGGCAATTACCCCTCATGTGATTGAGGGAGGCCCGTGCCCCAGCAGTGGGGACTTAAATGGGCTGATGATGATGATGATGATGATGAACCCTTATATAAGGGAACCCGACCTGACCAGATTACGCGTTCAGGAGAACGCGTAGACATGGTCTAGTTGGTCAAGTCATTAGTTCAAAAATTGAGACACTATCCGAAACGATGGCGTGCCTATTGCCACTTTATGTATGCAATTGACTGATTGTTCGATCACCGATGCAGACAGACGTGACACCTGTTATTTTTTGCAATAAATAATTGCTACAGTAAATAAACAAACAAACAAACAAACAAACAAACAAACAAAAAGACAGACTGACAGACAGACAGACAGACAAACAAACAAACAAACAAACAAGGATTTAGAATTAGGATTAGATTAGGATTAATAATATATACATATAATACTTTTCTTTTGTAATACATACTTATACACATAGCAAACACCAATACAAACAAACATGTTCATGCACACAAATGTTTGTACTGTGCGGGGATCGAACCCGCAACCCTTGTATCAGAGGCAGCGTTCACTACCAACTGTCCCAATCGGGTCGTCAAACAGTAATTCGTGACCTAGTCTAATCTGCGGAAGTAACTTTACTAGGTCACTGTGCTTATGCTACGGAGACAGACTTATTTTTATAGTAATGTGTAATTGATAGTGAACAATAATCCACTTATTAAAAATGGACGGAAGTCCATTTCCATAGTCCATAGGAGTGGAAAAACGGTCCGAAGCCCTCCATCTACCCTTACTTTAAGTAGATTATAAGTCTTTTATGTTCTAACGATTTTTCAATAAAATTTTAATATTTTATTATTTATTATTAATTCTTCGGGTTCTGTCTGTGACCTGTGTTTGACCGTGGGAGAGCCACGCTTCGGCATGAATAGGCTGACTCGACCGTAGTGATACCACAGCCTCACATGAAAACCAGCGTCAAGCAGCACTGTGCTGTGTTTCGCTGCGTGCAGTGAGGGTACCGGAGGCCCAATCCGGGGGTGAGGGGCACACTTGTGACTCAATTATTATTTATTATTAATTATTAACGCCTATGTCATTAGGTATCAATTGACATGACGTATAAGAGCTATGAATGAGCTGACTCGACCGGAGTGAAACCACGGCCTCACAGTAAACCGGCGTGAAACAGGAAACAGCACTGTGCTGTGTTTCACTGCGTGAGTGAGGGTACCAGAAGCCCAATCCGGGGGAAATGGGCGGTTTATAGGTTAGCAGCGCTCTTGTGACTCAACTGGTGTCGCGGGTGTCCATGGCGGCAATCGCTTACCACCAGGTGATCCGTCTGCTCGTCTGCCACCTATCACATAAAAAAACCTTGATTCTCATATCTTATCATTCTCCTACAACCACGCAAGGAGATTCCGCTTATATTGTCATTGCGCTTATAATAAACACGCGGGGTGTCTATGGACGTCATAAAAATAATATAACGTTTTATTATTCACAGCTTGGGTTCAGTTAAATATTCCTCTATTACAACACACAAAAGGCTTAATGACATGTGTAATCTTTAGGATGGGGTTACCCGGAAGAAACATGCTTTTCTAATTTATAACACACACACACACTTATTTAAAATTCGTGACGTAGGTATTTAGTAGTCGTAGATCAAATCTACGAGTATACCCTAGACAAACATTCGGGAAAATGAACTGTTATATTTACTACTCTCATCCTCGTCGCCACTGTTATATTTACTACTTGGTGGGAGTCGAAGGGAAACAACCGGTACGTCAGAGCTCGTATATTCGACTGGGCGCAGCCAGCCGTTCAAAAATATATATCTACCTACAATACGTTTTTATGAAAGCTTATTCAAATACCCTTAATTACAACATGAACACTTGTTCTTTTTTTGTAATTGCATCTGGGATTCTGTTAACTATTTCTCTATTACAACATACAAGCAATTTACAATAAAATCTATTTTTAACATACTAATTCTTGTATTAAAAGCGCGAGGTGACTAGAAACACCATAAAAATATTGTAGTATGAAAATCGCAGGGGCGACTAGGAACGCCATAAAAATAATGTGTTCCATTATTCGCAGTCAGGGTTCTATTAAATTCATTTATTGTAACACATATACGCCCTAGTGACACGTGTAATCTTCGGGTCGCGTATACCCGGAAGTGGCGGTATGAAATGGCCTCGGTGACGCCACGCCATGCCACTTGTATTGATTGCACTGCGATAAACGCTAACTAAGTGTGAATGTTAAACCCTGTTTAATAATAACGAGCCCGTGTAATAATGGGTTACCGGCTTGATAAATGGCTACGCTTTGATAAGCTCAAGTGAGAATTAGTAGTTGGATTTGTTAACCAAAAATCATACGTTCGGACATGGTTTTTTGTGTAAATACTGTTGTAGTGGGCATACAACTCGGGAAATCATTTCCTTTTCAGTGAAACACAATGTCGAGAATTTTCTCATTTGGAAAAGTCACGCGACCAGACGATCTATCAGATAGAAATTCTTCGCAAATGATGTGTTTTTTTTTCATAAACGATAAATATTAGTAAAAGTTGTTAGGAGCGATGGTAGCCCAGTTTTACCCGACTACGGCGAAGCCAAAGGAAGGTTATGATTTTGACTTTTATGTATGTAAATATGTTGGTTCATCTATTCCCTCATAACTTCTAAACTAGTGGTCATGTTTGATTAAATGAGGTGTCGTTAGAAGCGTCTTGATTGTCTTCTGGTTATAAGCGACATGACGTCACGTTGAATTGACTCAGTGCCCTCTATAGGATTTAGAGTAAGGAACTAAAAAAAAATCCGTGACGGTACCGTGTGGCGTATCAATTGAAAAAGTTTTTAATGCACAATTCAAATATGTCATTTCATTTTTTTGTACATTTGTGTAAGTGTACATGTTCATTACACATAACTAAAAATATGTTAAATAAAAATAAAGTTTAAAAACTAAAACCCAACTACCAAAAAAAAACACGCTCTAAAAAGTACGAAAAAAGAAAATTGTCTCATGAAAATATTATGCCGTTTTGCCGTGGTCGCATGCCACCTACTGTAGCAAAGCAGATTCATTATAATAATGAAATAAAATCAATGTGGCATAGGACCACGGCGACACAGCATAATTAATATAATAACTTTTTGTAGCGTGTTTTTTTGGCAGTCGGGTTTTAGTTTTTAAACTTTTTTTCTATGTAAGAGTGCGCCTACCATACGCGAAGTCGTGGTTCAAATCCGAGCCTGTAGGTATCTCTGGAAATTTCATATGTGTATTTTACCGTCTCGACGGTGAGGGAAAACATCATGAGGAAACTTTTACGGTTCGAATAGTATCTTAATGTACCGCATCATGTATAACAGACAAAAGAAAGATTTTTTTTCTCTCGCAAATTTTTATTTGACCTTGGGAGAGCCACGCTTAGGGTCAACCAGAATGATACCACGGCCTCACAGTAAACCGGCGTAAAGCACCACTGTGCTGTGTATCGCTGCGTGAGTTCTCGCTCACGTACCAGAGGCCCAATCCGGGGGAAAAGGGGTTTAAAGGTTGGCGTACTTGTGACTCCACTGGTCTCGCGGGTGTCTATAGGGCGGCGGCAATCGCTTACTATCAGGCGATCCGTCTGTTTGTCTGCCACCTATCACATAAAAAATATCCGTGGTGGTATAAAAAACATGGTCGGTGGAGTAGTCTCCATTCCTCTCTCGACTCGACAATTTTAATTTTTAGTAGCTATAAATTAAAATCGATTGGCGTCGCTAGTGTGCCCTACCCGTCACCTTAAGTTGTTAGACCTAATTTCTTCGTGGTCTTCCTCTTCCTTTTTTTTTCAAACGCCTAAAAATTATGACGAATAAAAAAATTAAAACAAAAAATCCCCCAGCTTCAATGCTGCAGTGCTCAATGTATTCATGAAACATCTCATATATAATCACCGGGAGCTACGAGAAAAGTCCCCGCATAACTTTCCGGAAGGAATATATCGCCGGCTGTATTCCATCTCAACCCAAGACCTATTTATAGCGAAATATATAGGACCTTACTTCCGTATACCCTTGCCAGCTTTTTGCGAATTACCCCTTTCTGAATTAAGCCTCATTTCAAGCGTAAGTGCGCGTGGGAAAATAAACAAAAAGGTAATCCTACTTTGTTGACATTATATCTGGAGATCCTTGCCAAAAAAGGGAACACGGATTTAATAATAAATATCCTAATAAAAAAAGACGTTTCAGAACGCTGCAGGTGACAGAAAACTGGCCACACCAGGAGCCCAATTTCTCGTGCTGTGACATTTTTTTATGTAATAGGGCCGCCGCCCATGGTCACCCGCGACACCAGTGGAGTCACAAAAGCGCTGCCAACCTTTAAACACCCCCTATCCCCCGGATTGGGCCTCCGGTACCCTCACTCACGCAGCGTAACACAGCACAGTGCTGTTTCACGCCGGTTTTCTGTGAGGCCGTGGTATCACTCATCACATCAAATTTATTAATATAACATAGACATATACCAATAAAACATAGTTTATTTGTATGGTTTTCAGCTGATATCCACCATGTTTTCAAAATATCGCAAGCACGAGTACGGCTTCTGCTGTTGAACTGACAAATTCTCCTTCTTGTGTCGTTTGTCCTCAGTAATGAGGGTCGTGGTCTCGATGAGTAATTTTTTCCCGGACTATCTTCCGCCAGCTCTCTCTATCCTCGACCACGTGGGCTTTAAGGTTGAGTTGATTTGATCGGACCAGCGCATGGGGCTATTGCTTCAAGGCCTTCTTCCGCTTACCTATCAGAAATAGCTTCTCCAGGTTGTCATCTGACCATTAGGAGGTTGACAGGTTAAACTAACAATTAGGAGCAGACATATCTTGGAGAGAAGATCACTGGTCAAATAGTAAGTAAAAGGACTGGATACTTTATTCAAGGGAAATTGGAAAAGGTTCCAAGCGCGCTTGTGACTTCTCTGGTGACGAGGATTTTATGAGTGGTGGCAATTGATTGTCATCAGGTATTATTATCATAATTAATCATCTAGTTTTGGCCTCCTCTTTTACGTAAAGTACATCATTCCTTAGACTTTAGGCTATATGTGTACTCAGCAGGTTCAGGTCTGAAGTGTTAGAAAAGAAATAGGCTACAGCGTTATAACGCCTTAGGAAAAGTTAGTCAATATGTTGAGCACTTTCTGACATGAGAAACAAATGTCTGAAGTAGCTTATACTGCTAGAGTTTTACAGCAGTCCATTTAATCTACATATTAGATATATTTTATAGCACTTTACGAGAGGCTGATCAATGTGAAAGCAACTTGATATAGACGTAAAAAACAAAAGTTCCATTGTGATAGTAAATAAACAAATAAATAAATTATGTAATATTATTGTATATAATCACTCCGTTGGTCTAGTGGTTTACGTACCAGGCCGTGATTATGTACCAGGCCGCATTAGGCAAGCGTGGTGTTCAAATCATAGTAGCGATGACTTGATTTCTATAATGGTGGCCTTTGCCCTGGAGTGGGACGTTATATAGGCTGATACTATTCATTATCTAATATTAGTATTTCCGACCTGGTTGCTCAGAAATGGGGCATTCCCCATTCAACAAGCAAGACTTTTTTGCCTTTCATTAAAGGCAAAAAAGACTTGCTTGGTTGTTATTGAAGTTTCCCATTACCGCTACACTACCTAGAATTGCAGACTATTTAGAAAGTAGTAGTACGTAGACTTACCTGTGTACAATATAATACTGCAAAGTGTGTAAACTGATGGCCATAATACGGTCGGTGATTACAGCTAATGTAATTGCCCGATCGTCCGGACTAATCACCCAATAATCCTATTAAAAACTAAACTACCTAACCTCCTACTGTAATAGTCTGCTAATGGGACTGGAATAATTTTACTAGCCCTAAATAGTTTTGAGGCTAGTAAATCGGGAGAGGAGGGGGGGGGGGGGGGGTAAACTATAGGGTAAGGCTTCAAAAATAACAGTAGCATGAAATATTAAAGTCAAAATACAAAAAGAAACGAGATTAAATAAAGTTTTGTTAGTTTTTTATTTTTTTAAATTTTATGTACTTTTATATGATTTTTCTCAATTTTCTTTATGTGTTGTTTCTTGCTGATAGAAAATCATAAAAAGTATAAAAAAAATTATTCCATCCGACATTCATTTTCATACGCCAAAAAATATATTTTCCTCTAAAACTACTAACTTTGCGGAATATACATGGGGTTTTTTTAGATGAACATCGTGTAATGCACCTAAAAAGTTTTTTTGAACAACTGGAATTAGGCCACGTTGAATTTACTTTACTTTAATATTGCGTCCGTTGCATAAAGGCAGTTCTCCTTGCCTAGAAATCGATGTTCTAGATCCCATAGAAAGTGATGTACAGGGAGGCTATTTCAAGACCACTTGACACGTCTCTCCCATTTCTGGATCCGTCGCAAGTGGACGCCACACGACCTCCGTTGGATCAAATACCTACATACGATCCGTTCCATTTTATTCGATTTATAACTGTGACTTCCCGAACCTCCCGTTTCACGTTACACACAAAAGAATCTACTAGGCTCACATTTCAAGTCCCCTTATGGCTCAAACGTATTTGAGTGTTATTCGATTTAAAGCCGCGTGCATACGTGAGAGGGCACGGAACGAATCCGACCTCTGCTCATAGTTGAATTACTGGCAGTAAGGCTATACAAATTTATAATATTAAAAAAAAGAAACGCACGCGTGTCGTATCATATAGTCACTTCGCACTATGTGCGGTTCGGGTGTCGGGGTAGACCCATTACCCGGGCTGCATCTCGCGTCTTCTTGGCGCGGTGTATACGCTCCTCTAGGAGAGGAGGCCTCCCGACAATGCGCGAATAGGGCGGTCTTCGACCCCGGTTGGGGCATGCCTGCGACTCTAACGCGCTAATTTGTCTGGGAGGGGGTTACGCACGCGTGATGTAGCCGACACCTAGCGCCATCTATCCCTATAAAGTGGAACGAAGTGAGGGCGGGCCACTATAATTGATAAAACGAGACTACCTCGTTGACGCAGTGAGTAGTGCGTCGCTCTTTAAAGCGAGGGATTCGCTTGAGTTTCCAGGTTCGATGACCTGAGTTTTTCAGTTATGAAATTTTCAGTGTCGGTCTGGAGCCTCGAAGTTGGCGGTCTTGTAACCCCGTGCCTCGGAAAACTGAAAAGCCGTTGGTCCTGCGCCCAATCCCTCTCAGGTCGTGAAAACGGCAAAGAAATAGTGCACTTGTGATTGCGGACACACTTGAGCACTATAATATTTCCTGCGTAAGTTTGGCTGCCTTAGCCGAAATCGGTTGGAGGCTTATTCTTGGTTTTTCAATATTTCAATTGATCTCAGGGCTAATGACAAGGAAAGAATAAAAAATCATTAATATTGGTTTAGCCGTTTTGATGCTAAATAAACGATGAATCTAACTATATTTTGTCTTATTAATGTAGGGTCTATTATTTTTCAGACAATTTACCTGCAGGTATTCACAAGCATGCACTTTTTTATGTTATATTTAGTTGTTTTAAATTCATCATGCTCTTCAACTTTTTGCACTGTAGCAAGATGGCCATCTTGAAACGATTTCCATCCCAAAATATCGCTGCAATGTTAAGCATCTCCATACATTTCTTAGGAGTATGTAGGTAACACGAAATTGACTGAAATCGGATTGCGAATTTATATTTTAATCTGAACTTATTTAAATTCTTAGCACCGACAGCAGAAACGACGTTTCTTTTTTAATGACCCGTTTGGAACGATGGTAGTGGACACTGCCTTTGGTCCAAGGGTTGTTGGTTCAATTCCCGCACAGTACAAACGTTTACGAAAACACCCAGACCTTTTGGTCTGAGTGTTTTTAAACAGACATGTCTGGGTGTTTTATATGTATTATAAGTATTTATTTACAAAAGAAAATAAATTAAATGTATATATTTATGACTGACCGGATGGCACAATTGGTAGTGACCCTGCCTTTTACGCCAAAGGTCGTGGGTTGGATCCCCACACTGGACAAACACTCGTGCGATGAATACTTGAGTTTGTTCGGTGTCTGGGTGTAATATATGTATTTAAGTATATATTTGGGTTCCTCTGTTGTCTGATATCTCTAAAACAAGTGCTTAAGCTACTTAGTGCGGAATCAGGTCAACGTATGAGATGTTGTGAGAATTATTATTATTATTTGTAATCCCACTGTTGATTCTGATATCCGTAACACAGGTGCTTGAGCTGCCTATCTAAGAGTCAGATCAAAGTATGTGATGTTGTGAAATATTTATAAAATTATTTTCAAGCTATCACTTTTCTACTTAGTTAAGTTTAAAGTTTAAGTTGCTACTTAGTTAGTTAAGTAGTCTTTGCGTATAAAACAAGAGATCGCCACTTCGGCACTACTTCTTGCCAGTTATTTTTGTTTACTATCTATTATAATATAAAAATGAATCGCAAAATGTGTTGGTAAGCGCATAACTCAACAACGCCTGGACAATTTGGATAATTCTTTTTTTAAAATGTTCGTTGATGTCCAAGGATGGTTCTTACGGCAAGAAAAAATCGAATAATTGTCGGGAAAACCCTAAAAACAGCCCTTTTCTTTTTCACATACAAACATTTTCTGACTAAAACGTAGAATCAATTTGAGTTTTATTGCAATTATATAAAGTTTCATATTTGCTGCCACATTACAAATATTTTTGACAGGACGAAGTCTGTCGGGTCAGCTAGTTTATGATAAATTATAACATTTATAACTAAGTGCAGGCATACATACACCTCCAGTCACGCACGAATACACATACACACACATACAGAAACACACACACACACATTGTATCTTCAACTTCAATTTAAATTAATTAATTTAAGTGATTTTAGTCTATAATTGTCACTATTCTATGCAAGAGCGGCGTTGCCTTTCACAAGCAAATGAGCTTAAAAGGGAGCATAATACACAAAATATTGTATTAGACAAAGTTACTGCCTGCTTCGGCATGAATGTTTCACGCCGATTTAGTGTGATACCACGGCCTTACACTAAATCGGCGTGAAACAGCACAGTGCTGTGTTTCGCTGCTTGAGTAAGGGTACCGCGGGCCCAATCCGGGGGAAAGAGAGATTTTAAGGTTGGCAGCGCACTTGTGATTCCACTGGTATCGTGGGTGTCCATGCGCGGCGGCAATCGCTTACCATCAGGTGATCCGTCTGCTCGTCTACCAACTATCACATAAAAAAATGTATATTTTTTTCTATTTTGCTTTTAGTTATTGACCTAATATATTGGCTGTGAGGCTTGGACTCTAACTTAAAATTATGAGCAGATACTTTATTTTTACCAAGGTGTTTTTTTTTCTTTCAAAGCTTTTACTAGTTGGTGGTTTTTTATATGTGAGTAATGGGAGACGAGCAGAAAGACCACCTCAGGCTAAGCGATCGCAAAGCCCATGGGTGGCAACACCAGTAGAGTCACAAGTGCGCTGCCAATCTTTACACTCATCTTCCCAAACTTTTTACAGTGAATATTTTGATGTTACTACTGATCTATTATACTTCGTAATCTTTCAAGAGTTGTTTTTATGTGATAGGTGGCAGACGAGCAGACGGATCACAAGATGGTAAGCGATTGCCGCCGTCCATGGACACCCGCGACACGTGGAATCACAAGTGCGCTTCCAACCTTTAATCCCCCTTTCCCTGGATCGGGGCACCGGTACCCTCACTCACGCAGCGAAACACAGCACAGTGCTGTTTCACGCCAGTTTTCTGTGAGGCCGTGGTATCACTCCGGTCGAGACGGCCCATTCATGCCGAAGCGTAACTCTACCACGATAAACTAACAATTAGAGATATTTACAATACGGATCCCCAAAAGAATGTCTTTTTTTTCGTCCACGGGAGTTCCCCGTAAACAGAATTTTCTCGGAATACTTGCCAAATACTGGCAGTTTAACTTTTGCTTTCTGTTTGGATGATTTTCGAATAACTTTGCTGGTCTATTTGTAACGGTAGCTGGTCAAAGAGTTTTTGTTTTTTGTTTTATACTGCTTTTCAAATTTGGAACATAACGACATCAATGAGGACTGCATTTGTTTTTGAGTAATGATTTCGTAAGGTATAGGTCGACTTAATGACGAAACATTGACGTGTGTTAACTCATAACGTAGTGACTCATTCTAAATTTAATTGAAAATATCCTTTGTCTCTAGTCTTTTCTTTATAAGATTATATGCGTTGACGCTGGCCATTTGTGGTCATCTTTCGTGAGTCAACCTGTAAAGTAAGGTATTTGTGACTGATACTAGTATTTTCGATCAAAAATCATTCACAGCATGAGGGAAATAGGTTGACTTGGTTGGATTGCAATTTATGCCTTTTGACAATCAGGCTAGCATTTATTTCTTGTTTCTGCCGGTCTCACCATATTCATGTATATTTTGAAAGATAAAAAGTTTTGGTCAGATGGATCATAAATTGATAACTACACATATAATGGGAAAACAATACATCATAATAGCTAATTTGACGCCTTGTTGATCTAGTGGTTTAAATACCGGGCCGTGATATCGGGGTACGTGGTTCGATTCCCAGGTCGAACAAAAAACATGTTTTGAATTTTTCTAACATAGCTCAGGTTTGTGATCGAGCGTGATGGATAAACCTAATCCTATTATATAGTAGCGATGATTTGCTTTCGATGATAGAGGCCTTTGCCCCACAGTGGGACAGTAAATAGGTTGATACTTTACTTTTTTTATAGTGACGCATTATATTGGCTCGCTTCAGCCTGATGGTAAGCAAAAAGAGAGCCCACGCGATGAATTTTACAACCTAATGTCTAATAAATACTTAAAAGCAGATACCACTAACTTCAGAAGACGTATGTTTACCTCAAAAACACATACACACAGCTGCTCCTGCTGCATATGAAGTGTTACATATTCAGGGTTTTTAGGGCTCCGTAGCCAAATTGCAAAAAACGGAACCCTTATAGATTCGTAATGTCTGTCTGTCTGCCTGTCCATCTGTCCGTCCGTATGGAACAGCCACTTGTTCCCGAAACTATAAGAACTATACTATTGAAACTTGGTAAATAGGTGCATTTTGTTAACCGTATTACGCTTTTTACACAAAAATAGGAAAAAAAATTGGGGGTCCGCATACGTATAACTGAAACTTTTTTTTTCATCAAATTGTATCTACGGATAGGTCTTTGAAAATGATATCCAGGTTTCTAACACATCTTTTTTCTAAACTTAATACTTCGCGCAAGTGACGCACGCTTACAAAGTGGTAAAATGTGTATCGTCGTCACCCCCTCCTCCCCCCCCCCCCCCCTCCTCCTCTCTTCTGAAAAAAATAAATGATATACATACATTCCGTAAAGACTAACAACGAAAATTGATTTGAACTAGATCTAGTTAGTAGTGTTATTTTAATACGTTATAAACCGTAAAGAGCAATTTACTTTCCATTTTAATCCTATTATTTTATTTTATTTTTATTTATTTAAAATTGGTACACAAAGAGATTACTGAACGTTATACAGCCACAAATATTAACAATTCATTTCAACAAACAGCAATCCAAAATTAGCGTACACAACATGCTGAAAATTAGAGCTATACTTAAAAAAAAACAAACAAATCTAAATCTAAATTACATTTAGAATATTTAAGTAGGTAACTATTTATAAAGTAGGGTCGAAGGTTGTTCTTTTCTGAATAACTCTGTAATGCATCTCTTCTATCGCAATTATTCCATTTATTGTTTAATTTAAGTAACATCTTCCTTGCTTCGGAACCCTTCATAGGCGAGTCCGACTCGCACTTGGCCGGTTTTTTTTATTTTCGCGTTGCAATATAACTATATAACTAATTATGACGGAGATCATAATAAATAAAATCACGTTGATATGTTTATTAGGAAGTACAAAATATTGTACTCCATATTTTGTTTGACTTAATTAGTTATTGTTATATTCAACTCGTTAAAAATATATTCAAACCCACGCTACAATTAAAGCTGGCTATATTATGTTACGCTTTGACAAACTGTTACACAATTAGCAGCAGTCGTGTTATGTAATAAGCCCGGGGCTGTTTCTCATCAGGGCTGTTCAATATAGACGCGGCCGGGTTTGGCAGGAGTTCCCAAAGGTTGATTAGTGAGGTAGACCGATGGCATATAACTTTGGAGGCCTTGTTTCTTGTATAGGTTTATTGTTAGTAGTTTGGAAGTTTACACGTTTGTTTGAGTTTTCATAGTTAATATATTTGGTATAGACGTACTTAATTCTGTGCGTCCTGTGAAAAGTGGTACAAGTCGAAAAATCCTCTATTTTTCTGTCTGATCAGACATGCCAAAAAAGCCTCCATTTTACTGTCTGATCAGACAGAATAGTAAAGGATTTTTTGTGATGAAGTAGCAAGAAGAAAATCAAATTCGATATAAGTCGACTTGTACCACTTTTCACAGGACGCACAGAATTGTGAACAGTGACAAATTGTAGAACTCTTCAAACGAATACTGAAATTCAAATTCAGATTCGATTATTAATATAAATTATATCAAAGCCAAATAATTTTTTAATTAGCTATCAGCTAATCTCAGTTCATAGTTACATGAATAGACATCTCTATATATAAAACAGGTACGTATTTTATATTTATATCATTATATTTTTTTTATGTGATAGGTGGCAGATGAGCAGACGGATCACCTGATGGAAAGCGATCGCCGCCGCCCATGGACACCCGCGACATCAGTGAAGTCACAAGTGCGCTGCCAACCTTCAAACTGGTACCCTCACCCACGCAGCGAAACACAGCACAGTGCTGTTTCACGCCGGTTTTCTGTGAGGCTGTGGTATCAATCCGGTCGAGCCGTCCCATTCATGCCGAAGCGTGGTTTCCCTTGGTTAAATGTCTCAGTCTTCACCGAATTCATTTCGGTGAGTGTGTGGAGGTTCTGCATAATTTGATTCGCCCTAGCCCATTCCACCACAGGACAACAAGGCGCGGCGAGGGGTTTCATACGTTGTTGGCTTACCCCTTATCCGCACGAAGCAATTTGCCTCCACGTTCATAATGCGGACAGCTAAGGAACGGAACTCCTTGCCAAGGTCTGTTTTTCCGGACCACTACAATCTGGACATCTTTAAAGCAAGAGTGAACAGGCATCTCCTAGGCAAACGCGTTACATCCTAGACCTCATCGTCACTTTCAATCAGGTGAGATTGTGGTCAAGCGTTAGCCTACAGTTCATAATAATAAAAAAATAAAATAAAAAAAACGTTCAGATGATGACAAGTCGTTTTAGATTATGCTTGTAATGTACTGTAGGGGAATTTGGTGATTTAGCAACACACTTCCGCTGTTAGTAAAATGAAAGAAACAGCATTTATGTGCTAGAGAGATAATTTCGCTAGTATTTCTCATCTCATTTGCACGCACGACACCAAAATGGTGACATTTCTAACAAAAAACTTGCATAATTTTTTGTTGCATTGTAGCTTCCAAGCAATTTTAGCTCTTCGGGTGGTCAAGCGCCAGATTTCCCGACCATACCTACCTAGACCTATCTTAAAAAGGAAGTTTATTCCTCACGTCGGTCTTTTAGATTTATGAAGATTTATTTTTACTTAAAACCTAAGTTGGCCGGTTTCAAGAATATTAAAAAGACACTTTGACGCCTTCTTGCGCCAGATCTGTAGCCTTTTCACAGGCTCGAGTTTATTAAAACTGAAAATCTAAAGAACAAGCGTAGTTTTAAAACTCTTAGATGTAAAAACATAAATACTCTCGGGTATTTTAATGACGAGACTCTTAACTTGAAGAGAAGTTACTGCTCTTTTTCTAGGTGTGGTTTTTTCGATAGGAATCTAGATTCTGAAACCGCGGTAAATATTCACCGCCTTATAATAAATCGCGATCTATAGTTATTATCGTACTAAGCTTAAAACTCATGTCATCCCGTTCCAACACGCAATGTTGAAACAGGCTGGCATGAGTTTGGTTCCATAACTATGAATATGCTTAGTTTGCGATTTATAATAAAGAAGGGGATCAGAGATTAATAAATGTTCTACATAGATCAACGCGGATCTTCTTCTGGATACGAGTATCTATATGATATGTCGGATAGGCAAGCGGGATAGCGGGCAGAGAGCTCGGATCGTCTTCATCCAACATCTTAGGTATTTTGAGTTATCTTGCAGAAATAAAGTCCCCGTTAAATCTCCGAAACCACAGACCACTCCTAAGCAATTCTTGTGCAGTCACTAGTTGTGTTGTGGTGTCTTACCACACTTCCTCAAGAAGTTGGATTCATAAGTACCCAAAACTACCATCATAATACTTTTTAATAAACCATTATTTACATAAAAGTAAAAAAACTAAAACCCAACTACGACAAAAAACGTCGCTGAAAAAGTATAAAACAAGCCTTCGTTGTCAATTTATGCAATATTCACTATGTAGAGATAAAATTTCATGTTTGGAAATCCGCAGTCACACGTTTAAAAGGGTAGTATATTTAACGTGTGACTACGCCTTTCCAAACATGAAATTTTATCTCTACATAGTGAATATTGCATAAATTGACAACGAAGGCTTGTTTTATACTTTTTCAGCGACGTTTTTTGTCGTAGTTGGGTTTTAGTTCTTTTACTTTTATTTTATTTGTACTATTTTGGTGTCCAAGTGCTAGTAATATATATATATATATTCAAAATGGACAAGTCAAGCGCTTTCAAATGATACCAAACACGGCATATTTATCATAACTTTATTTTTTTACTCTGTATGTTTTGTCCGCTAGAGGGCGCCACATTAGATTTTGTGAAACTTCATATAGCCTATAACCAGCGGACGATCAAGACGCTTATAATGATATGTCATTTGTCGAATTCTGATAAGTAGTTAAGAAGTTACGTGGAAACAGATGAACATACATACATACATACATACATACATACATACATACATACATACATAGCCTGTCAAAATCATAACCCTCCTTTTGCTTTGCCGTAGTCGGGTAAAAAATTGGTTACTAGTTTCATGTAGTTACCACCCAGTTCTAAAAATGTTTATGTCATTCATACACATGAATAAAAGTAAATAAATTTAAAGCACAAAAGATTCTACAACTAACCTTTACAATTCAAACACATTATTACCACACAAATGTGTCCTTGTGTGGTATTGAATTAAAGGGGTTCGTGATCCATTAATTTTCTTTTGACAACCCTGTGGACCCCACGAAATTACCCATAAGGGTATTTTCTGTCACAATCCGACGTTAATAGCGTTATACCCTTGCAAGGTTCCAGTAGAAACTTGGGTAAAGGGATATTCTCAAAACTGTTCAATGTAGATTTTATAGAAATAGAAATAGAAAAATGTTTATTTGGCACCAAAAATACAGATAACAAAATATAGATCTATACATTACTTATTAATTTAATCCTAATCTAGGTACAGTATAATATCTAAATATAAAGTGGCAGTGAGTTCAAATTGTTAAAATGTATTTTGACCACTCATACTAAATAAGCGATAATATCTAAATTGTATAGACATATACACATCAGGTTTCTACCATATGTCAAAATTCTCAATCTTGATTCACTCAATATTGACGCGAACGCGTTTCTTTTTTTATGTGATACCTAGATGGCAGACGAGCAGACGGATCACCTGATGGTAAGCGATTGCCGCCACCCATGGATACCCGCAATACCAGTGGAGTTACAACAGCGCTGCCAACTTTTAAATCCCCCTTACCCCAGGATTGAGCCTCCGGTACCCTCACTCAAGCAGCGAAACACACTGCTTCATGCCGGTTTTCTGTGAGGTCGTGGTATCACTCCGATCGAGCCGGCCCATTCATGCCGAAGCGTGGCTCTCCCACAGTTAAGATAGATACTCTTTATTGCACAACATACAACATTCCAAAGCTAGGTAAACAGAGATACAATCTTAGACAATTTAGATACAATGTACATTTATTTAATTTAGTTATGGTGAGCATCGTCTAAAAAAAAAAATTGTCACTTTTGTAATTTGTCAGTTTGTGGTTATAAAGTATGGCCTGTAGTGCAATAAAAAGTACCTACAGTATTCATAAATAAATTTATAAACAGAACATTTACGGATGTCACGCGACTACAAAAATTACTGAATGGCCTACTGAATGGCATTTATATCTATCTATAGCAATATAATATAACATGTCCCTTAGAGTTTTCAGAATAACCCTGTATACATCATAAGCAAGTCCAATTACAAAGCCTTGGGGGAACTAAATGACGTACTCGAAAGACTAAATAAGTAAAAATGTTGTTTTGAAATGGAAAAATATCAATTGATGTATAAAACTTGATTTAAAAAAGATACACAACACAGAATTAAATATTAAACTAATGAGCACACATCGCCGTGTGGTCCCGGCAGAGTAGAATAGGCCACCCTCACTCTTACCGAGGTGTCGTAAAAGGCGACTAAGGTAAAGCTGCTGGCATGATCATCGGCACCCAGAGAAGGAAAACTCTGCATTTATATCAAAACCCTCGCCAACCCGTCTGCCAAGCGTGGTGAGTATGGCAATTACCCCTCATGTGATTGAGGAGGCCCGTGCGCCAGCAGTGGGGACTTAAATGGGCTGATGATGATGATGATGAGCATACATACATGCATGCATATGGTTGGCAGCCCACTCGTGACTCCACTGGTGTCGCGGGTGTCCAAGCGCGGCGGCAATCGCTTACCTGATGGTGATCCGTCTGCTCGTCTGCAACCAATCACATAAAAAAAATACATTCGTGCGATGAACAAGGTATTCTTCACATAATCACAAGGGTGTTTATTGAGTTTATTCATTTTATGAGTGCAACATTATGTACTTAAGTATTATATTTACCGTGGGAGAGCCAAGCCTCAGCATGAATGGTCCGGCTCGATCGGAGTGATACCACGGCCTCACTGAAAACCAGCGTGAAGCAGCAGTGTGCTGTGTTTCGCGGCGTGAGTGAGGGTACCGGAGGCCCAATCCGGGGGATAGGGGGGGTTTAAAGGTTGGCAGCGCATTGGTGTCGTGGGTGTCCATGGGCGGCGGCAATTGCTTACCATCAGGTGTTCCGTCTGTTCGTCTGCCTACCTATTACATAAAAAAAACAAGAGTTTATTCTACTTAAGGTGACGGGTAGGGCACACTAGCGACGCCAATCGATTTTAATTTTAGCTCCTAAACCGGATCTATTTTAAACAATTTCGGGGTTACACTCTCTCGGCAAACACTTATACTATTTATTAAATAACTATGCACAAAATTGTGGGTCCGTTTTTGTACGAGAAAAATTGATTCACGCCCAAGTGGCCGCTTTTGGTGGTAATCAATTTTTACGAAACAAAAATGGACCCAACATTTGTGCATATTTAGTAGTTATAAATTAAAATCGATTGGCGTTGCTAGTGTGCTCTACCCGTCACCTTAATATCAGTTAATACGAATTGTTTGTTATTATTATTTATTTTGTATAGAAAGCTGACGGTTTCTGGAACGGTTAAAAAGCGTGGTATATAATTTATCTCCGAAAAAAATATATCTCCGAATATAACTACAATTTTTATAGCTATACATTATATAAGTAAAACCATTTCGGCGGCATCTATTTGTATTTATGTCGAGGCACTTTTTCCTTTGAGACCAATATGGGCATACCAACACATAATACCGAGGTGTGATATCGAGTAAGACCCTCTCCATTGCCCGCTGAGTGACTTTGAATTACAAAAAGGATTTTTTGTAATTCAAAGTCACTCAGCGGGCAATGGAGAGGGTCTTACTCGGTATCACACCTCGGTATAATGTGTTCTAATAAATTATATAAGTATCACCTTAATGTACCTTATTATCATCATCATTTCAGCCAATAGACGTTGGGCTATGTATGTGACCTCAATTCTCCTGTGGATCTCATCATTTCTAATACGATCACGCAAGGAAACTCCCAGCATAGCCCTATCCATTGCTCTCCTTATGGAAAGCAATAAATTATTAAGTATCTCCCCAAGCTATTGTATACTAAATAAGCATAATATCAAAGGATACAAGTGATTGTCACTGCTGTAGGACTGACAATCGATGGAGCAGACTTGTCTTTGGGTTTCGCTGTTATGCATAAATTATGTAGGACTTGATGTTGCTGAAAAACGCGTACTGGCAGTGTCCCCGAACAAATCAGGTAGCGTAAGAGTCATATCACAAGATGCAGTGCGGCGTTGCACCGAAGGCTATCTCGCAGGGACTAGCCACCACACGGTAAGTGATATGCCGCATCGTCAGCTACTCCAGCGCCTTAATACTTACACACCTCCCCGCTTCGTCTCAATTTCCGTGAGCGTGCGGTGCAGCGCCGGAGCACACCGTGTGCCATACGATATATTTTTATTTATACGTAGGAAACCGAAGCGGCACCTATGAGGTGCCGTACCGCATTGTATAACAGGACTCTAGTATGCAGCGCAATACCATTTTCTCGCGATCCACTTCAGACGGTGTCATAGAGAATAAATGAACACGACCCTTCCAGACGGCGAATGTTCGCGCATAAAACCGATAAGCGATGGATCGCCCTATGTCCAGCAGGGTACGACAAATGTCATTGATTGATTTATTATTAGGAAAAACTACCAAAAACATTCTTTATCGCATTTATCACGGGGAGTGCCCATGGAACCAAATGCAAGCGATTGTTTGTGATTGACAATTTTCGGTAGCAATTTCGACAAGTTAAGGAGCAGGCTGTTGACTTAGGTATGTAATACATGAATGCTCAAAATAACATGAATACTTTTAATCTTCATTCATGACCTACTTATGAAATCTAAAGTAGGTACTATAAGGTCACCTCTGACCGTAATTTTCTCCTTGAGGACTTGACAATGACCGTCCCTACATCATATTGATTTATAGCATCCCACCTTCTGTCGCCCTTCATTTACACTTTTTATGAGGGTAGGATGTTTTGAATGTCTGAAGGAGTACTCGTTTCTCAGCCGAGTCAGTTTAAAATTGGTACCTGAGCTTTTCAGTTGAGAAATTCTCAGTATCAGCCCGAAGTCTGGAAGTTGGCGGTTTTGTACTCCCGTTCTGATCCTATGCTAGACCCCTCTTCGGTCGTGTCTCACTTTCGAAATATGAGGGTAAAAATAGAGAATGCACTTGTTTTAGCGCATACATCCATAATGTTTAATTAAGCTGTAAACATATTGCATTTATAACCACTTGTTATCCTGAGGGTTGGAGCACTGGTGACCTGTATGTTCTGGTTCTTCACGAAACCTATATCAGGCACCAGTCTCTCACTCTAGGGGTCCATAGTATGTATAAATGTTTGCAAATAATGTATTAGAACAATGTAACCCTGTGTGAGAGAGAATAAATAAATATATTATTATTAGGTAGTAGTATACACTTGAGCACTATAATATATTCTGCGTACGTGGCTGATCATTAACAATGGCAACCGTAGCCGAATCGGTTAAAGAACATTATTACATTTTAATTTACTCTATTCTAAGATAATTTGCCAATGTCAAGTGAAATTATTGGAAATCAGCGAGGAGTCAACTGTCGGAAGTTTTTTTTTTATGTCATAGGTGGTAGACGAGCAGACGGATCACGTGATGGTAAGCAATGGCCGCTGCCCATGGACACCCGCGACACCAGTGGAGTCACAAGTGCGCTGCCGACCTCTAAACCCCTCATCCCCGGATTGGGCCGGTACCCTCACTCACGCAGTTATTCAAAGTCACAATCCTTCAATAACCACCTTCAACAGTGGGAGAGCCACGCTTCGGTATGAATAGGCCGGCTCGACCGGAGTAATACCACGTCATCACAGAAAACCGGCGTGAAGCAGTGCATGCGCTGTGTTTCGCTGCGTGAGTGAGGGTACCGGAGGCTCAATCCAGGGGAAGGGGGGTTAAAAGGTAAGCAGCGCACTTGTGACACCACTGGTGTTGCAGGCGTCCATGGGCGGCGGTAATCGCTCACCATCAGGTGATCCGTCTGCTCGTCTGCCACCTATATCATAAAAAAAAAAAAACAAAAAACCAATGCGAAAGGGTGATAGATAGCTCAGCGATGTTTTGCTAAGGCATAAGCAGCAAAAATGCTCCTTTCTTTAATTATCCCCATAACTACTTAAACCCTAACTAGTTAAACAGAGTTCATTTAAATAGAACACAGTCTTTTATTATAATAATGACTTACTCTAGAATAACCTAGTCCTGAAAAGGTTTTCCATACGTCGACTGTCTATACAATTACTAACATAGAAACATCTTCTTTGTTACGCGCAAAGCCTATTTACTTCGCCTGTATCTAGGTTATCGGTCTTGCACACAATGGTTTGCAGTCGCTTTCTACCCTTCCGACCTACCCCAGAGAAGTAACTACTAGGGAGATATAATAGATTCTATTTTATAAAATTAAAAGATACCTAAATAGAATCTGAAACATTTTTCAAATGTGACTTAATCCTATTCTATGAGAATATCTTTGCCAAAGTCAAGTGAAATATTTGATGAAGTGCGTGGTCAGCCATCAAAGTCAGTCAAAGTCACAGTGCTAGTGTTTAGCGTTTTAATTGACCTATGTATTCTACAGAGATCACTCTGTGAGGTCAAAGCTAAGTTACTTAAGGTGACGGGTAGGGCACACCTAGTGACGCCAAACGATTTTAATTTTTAGCTACTCAACCGGATCTATTTTCAACAATTTCGGGGTTACAACCTCTCGGAAAACACTTATTCTATTTATTGCTTTTATTATATATTTATTATATATCCATCAAAAATATTGGGTCAAACGCGTATGCGTTTTTTATTTGCAATATTTTTGCATAAAATTGATTCACGCCAAAAGCGACCACTTTTGGCGTAAATGACAACTCATTTGACACACAATACTCGTACTTTAATGATGAAGTTTGTGAAATAAGGTCTTTGAGAGTTCAAAGCTTAGCACAACATGACATCTGATAA
The DNA here is from genome assembly GCA_019059595.1 of Marasmia exigua. Classification (NCBI taxonomy): domain Eukaryota; kingdom Metazoa; phylum Arthropoda; class Insecta; order Lepidoptera; family Crambidae; genus Marasmia; species Marasmia exigua. The sequence goes on along the minus strand of CM032478.1, from coordinate 16,373,213 downwards.
GTATTGAGATTGCCAATCTTATTTTAATCATTTCGGCTGGGCAAAATTTTACATGAAAATGTTTTTTGTGGGTACAATTTTACATATCTCTATAGCTGTATTGACGTGCACTCATGTTAAATTGAATATAAGGGTGAAACGACATTTGCATAAAGTGGTTTCGGACTACCCAGTTTAGTACGATATTTTGGGAGCAACAGTATAATGTAACAGTAATCTAGTACTTTGCATAAATTGGGCGTGATACCTTAGTCGGACTATTAGGAATGAAACCATGTTTGACTAAACCCAATGACGGAATTCGTTGTAAATTTAGAAGGTTACAACATTACCTTATCAAAAAACTCGATATACAAAAATTAAGTGAATATTCTTACCGTGTGGTCCCCGGCAGAACAGAATAGGCCACCCTTACTCTTACCGAGGTTTCGTAAAAGGCGACTAAGGTAAAGCTGCTGGCATGATCATCAACACCCAGAGAAGGAAAACTGCATTTATATCAAAACCCTCGCCAACCCGTCTGCCAAGCGTGGTGAGTATAGCAATTACCCCTCATGTGATTGAGGGAGGCCCGTGCCCCAGCAGTAGGGACTTAAATGGGCTGAAGAAGAAGTGAATATTCTCACTTTTAAGTTTTGTTCTTATAAAACAATCACGACCCGTTTATCGGAGTGGTTTGTGCGCCGGACTAACACAAATGTTTGTTGATGAAACTAGTATTTATGTTCGGTCTGGGTGTTTGAGCTAGCTTCGCTGTTCCTGGTTTCCGTAGTACAAGGGAAAACCTTAGTTTGGAACTAGGACACTGTAAGTGATTTTGTCTTAATTTATTTATATTTTTTTCTGAATAACGGTGCGTTATCATGACTGAATAACGTTTTTCTACTAAATTCATTAAATTTATTAAATTTTCGTCTGCCCGTACTGGTAGTATAAAATATTTAGATTTTTTTAAGTGATAGGACTTAAAAAAATCTAAATATTTTATACTTTACCTGCTCTGATAGTTTTTTTTTTTAATATAGATATCATTCAGTAGTACGCAAACATCTGGAGCCCAATTCTCGGGCTCGTGACATTTCTTTTCATACGACATATCACTAAAACATAGTTTTTTGTATGGTTTTCAGGTGATATCCACCATGTTTTTTTCATATCGAAATCCCGAGAACTGGGCTCCTGTTATGATTGAAATAGCAAGCTAGTAGCTTGTTTTTTTTTATTGATATTCTATATGTTTGATGATCGATTTAGCGGGTAGGATTAAAACAAGCCGCATAGGCTGATGCAATTCAAAGGTTTTAAATTAATGTCATGTGGTTTTTAGTGAACAAATTTGGTGTTTATTTGTGCAATGAAGTACCGTAGTGATCGTAATAATAAGAATCGTTGGATTGTATTTTTTTTAACACTGCTATTGTGTGTCGAGTGCGTTGTCTCGTGACAACTTGCTTGGACCTAATAGAGTCTTAAAGCCACAATTGCTTTTAGAGTGATATCGGCTGAATCCGTAGGTCAATTAAATGTAAAACATCAGCGTTTTATTGAGTGACTGTGACTTTGACTGACTTCGACTGTTGACTACTTATTCTTAATAAGTTAATTGATATTGGCGAATTATCTTCGGGTAGATAGAAAAAAATATTGATGTGTGATGTAAAAAATAATAATATTATAATAATACATTTTCCTTTTCTGTTACAGGTACAAAGTGGAATCAGTGCTCCTTCCCGGAAATTAGGCTCTAGTGTTGTGTTGCAAAAATGTGTTCAACCAATCCTAAAGTAAAATTCCGAACTTAAAAACAAAAGTGCTGTACGTTATTCAATAATGACTGAAAGGTGATAAGTGTGAATCCAAAATGGCGATGGTGATATCGCAGACGACTAAAGCTGCAATCGGTGGTTTCTTAGCCCTGATGATTCTTGGAGCTGTACTGGTGGTTGGAGCGGCTTTTGGCTGGTTCGACCCGAAGAGGGAAGATGAAGATACCCCGGCAAAAGTCAGCGCTAGGCTTCAGGGGAGAACTTCGTTTGTCACACATCGAGCTGTGAGTATTTGATAGTCTTAAAAAATTGATAACATCAAACAAAGCCTACAATTAGTCACTCACGTATCACAGCGAGTGATTCACTATTGCATTCAAGCTGTCGCTACAGACCCCGCGGTATGCTTGGACCATGATTCAGGATTGAGGAGTCGGGTAATTACAATAAAAATCACTGGGGAAAGAGACTTGTATATGGATATCAAAAACTCATTTGATCAGCGACGCGATGTGTGGAACTAACTGCCATGCGACGATAAAAATATTTTTTTTGTTATTCCAATAATAACGTACCTCAGTTCTGTGAAACGGTTTGCCTGATGGAGTATTTCCCGGCGGCTACGACTTAGGGACCTTCAAGAGAAGAGCGAATTCCTTGTTAAAAAGACCGGCAACACATTACTCACTGATTTCGCGGATGTTCATGGGCGGCGATGATTACTTTCCATCAGGTGATTCGCTGGCTCGTTTGTCGCCTCTAGTATAGCAAAATAAATCAAAATCATCACGAAGAAAATGAATACATTTTGTTCGCATTATTTGGAAACCTCTTAGTAAATTATTAATTTACGTCTGGCTTTCATTTCAGCCTGAATTAAATTGAAATTTATTTTGCATTTGTATCAAGTGAACTGTAAAGTTACAAATTGGATACAGTTAGATAAGTTTAGATGACGTTTGATTTGAATTTGCAACATTTACCGAGGTGTATCACAGCTGCTATGATAGATGCCAACTTATCGATATCGATAAGGTAAATGTTATAACTAATATGGATATATTAGTTCGCGTTCGTTTCGGCTTTTCGGCGAAAGCCATGATATAATCAGGAACTTAGAAATAACATATTAAAATCTGCTGCTTCATGTAATGTTTTGGCAATTACGTAATTTTAAACTTTTTTTTTATGTGATATGTGGCAGACGAGCAGATGGATCCCTTAAGCGATTACCGCCGCCCATGGACACGAGCGACACCAGTGGAGTCTAAAGTGCGCTGCCAATCATTAAACCCCCCTTTCCCCCGCATTAAGCCTCCGGTACCCTCACTCACGCAGCGAAACACAGCACAGTGGTGCTTCACGGCGCCGGTTTTCTGTGAGGCCGTGGTATCACTCCGGTCGAGCTGGCCCATTCATGCCGAAGCATGGCTCTCCCACGGTCAAAAAGTAACTAAGTTTGATGCTTTCGTTTGACATGTCTATGATAATTCCTCATAAGTCTTGGCATGCTGAATATTTTATCAAAACACTATTTTTTTTATATAAAAAAGGATCGCTGATTATTGTATTCTGATCTAAGTACATATTGTTCGGAAAAAATGTTTTCATTCATAAGTGATCTCTGAAATGACGAGATATGCTTAAACAATAATTAGTTCAAAAGAATATAAACTACCTATTTTAGAATGCGTCTATGAGAATTATCGATAGGCAGCTCGAAAAAATATCTAGCTCATCACTACTAGCAAAATCTTTAGACCGTTCACAGGCTGGCGAGAAATAAAATTTAAATAATATAAAAGAGAAAGGTTTTGGTCCAGACGCGGTCAATGTTCAGACTTATTTTACCAAATAAGAAGACCTAAGAGGAATCCGATAATGTAAAGTCTGGCATTTGGAATTCAATTTGTAAATGGGTGCGAATAAATAAACAATTTATCAAGAATAATAAATACTGAATAAAACTTAAGTTATTAGATTTGTACTTAATTTCTACCTACCTTATCTTTATCTCACTTGTCATAGTTAGTACCTTCTTTCTTTTTAGGGTTCCGTGGCCAAATGGCAGAAAACGTAACCCTTATAGATTCGTCATGTCTGTCCGTCTGTCGTCTGTCCGTCTGTCCGTCTGTCCGTCTGTCCGTCTGTCCGTCTGTCCGTCTGTCCGTCTGTCCGTCTGTCCGTCTGTCCGTCTGTCCGTCTGTCCGTCTGTCCGTCTGTCCGTCTGTCCGTCTGTCCGTCTGTCCGTCTGTCCGTCTGTCCGTCTGTCCGTCTGTCCGTCTGTCCGTCTGTCCGTCTGTCCGTCTGTCCGTCTGTCCGTCTGTCCGTCTGTCCGTCTGTCCGTCTGTCCGTCTGTCCGTCTGTCCGTCTGTCCGTCTGTCCGTCTGTCCGTCTGTCCGTCTGTCCGTCTGTCCGTCTGTCCGTCTGTCCGTCTGTCCGTCTGTCCGTCTGTCCGTCTGTCCGTCTGTCCGTCTGTCCGTCTGTCCGTCTGTCCGTCTGTCCGTCTGTCCGTCTGTCCGTCTGTCCGTCCGTCCGTATGTCACAGCCACTTTTTTGCGAAGCTATAAGAACTATAATATTGAAACTTGGTAAATAGGTGTATTTTGTTAACCGCATTACGATTTTTTCAATAAAATAAGAAATAAAATTAGGGGGGTCCCCATACCTAGAACTGAAACTCTAAAATTTTATTTTTCAAACCCATACGTGTGGGGTAACTATGAATAGGTCTTTAAAAATGATGTTAAGGTTTCAAATATATATTTTTCTAAACTTAATACTTTGCGCAAGAGACGCTACCAAAATGGTAAAATGTGTGAATATGAGTTTATTATGATTATACGAGACGTTTATTTATGTTACACTTGTAAGAGGAACAAATCTGCAAATCGGCAATAGTCACGACATACGGGCTGACTTTTCCAAATACATATTCGTTATATTACAAATATATACGTAATAATTCTTTTATTTTGTGATACATACTTATATTACATAGAAAACACCCATGCCAATAAAAACAGACATGTTCATGCACACAAATGTCTGTACTGTGTGGGGATCGAACCCGCTACCTTTGTACCAAAGGCGTTTGGGACAGTGGTAATAAACGCTATTACCACTGTCCCAAACGAGTCGCTAAAGTAAAAAAAAAGTTACCTATACCTATATTTGTATTGGTTTTTTTCTGAGTTAAAAAATGGAAAGTGACTTAAATAAAAATTTGCACGACCTTTTCAGGAGAAAGTCCTTATAAGACTACGTAAGGAAAATTGAAAACTGAGGAGCTTAGTGAAGATACGTGGGTAAATCCTTTGTTTGTTTTTTTCCTTATACGATAAGAACAAAGTACGAGTAAAAAACTGCCCATTGATAAATGTGAACTTTTATTTTGAAGGTAGCTAAGACGCCATGGAAATGGTGTTCATTTTATCTATTACTCAACATTTCATCATGACCGTGGGAGAGCCACGCTTCGGCATGAATGGGCCGGCTCGACCAGGGTGATACCACGACCTAACAGAAAACCGGCGTGAAGCAGCACTGTGCTGTGTTTCGCTGCGTGAGTAAGGGAACCGGAGGCCCAATCCAGGGGAAAGGGGGGTTTAAAGGTTGGCAGCGCTTGTGACTCCACTGGTGTCGCGAGTGTCCATGGGCGGCGGCAATCGCTTACCATCAGGTGATACGTCTGCTCGTCTGCCACATACTACAAAAAAAACATTTTGAAATAAGATAGAAAGTGGTGAGGCATCGTACATTTGTATCCGTTGTAGCGATTATGGTACATTATCTTTAAAAGTACAACAGTAAATCCTTAAGTCAAGAATTTTCTGAGACAAAATTATTTCATAATTTATTCCTTCTAGCAAATATAATTTTTGTAATTGCTAACTTTCGGCACTAATAAAAATAATGGGTACCTGTACGAAAAAAAAAAACACAAGCACATCACAAAAAAATATTTATTCTGTCCTTTATGGATTCAACTTTGTACTTTTATAAATAATGTCTTATAATCGTTACAATTAATACAAATCTATTCGCGGCGCTAGATTCGCCGCTGCGTCACCTTAAATCAGACATTTTAAAGCAAAACAGATCTTCTCAAAACAAGTCTTTTGATATCACACCTTTTCGGTGATCACAAACTTGAGCTATGTTCTAAAAATTCGAAACATACTTTTTGCTTGACCCGGGAATCGATCCCAGGACCCCGTCAGATTACGGACAAACGAGCAAGCGAGTCACCTGATGGAAAGTAATCATCGCCGCCCATGAACATCTGCGAAATCAGAGAGATCGCTAATGTGTTGCCGGCCTTTTTAAAAAAGAGTAGCTTTTCTCTCGAAGGTCCCTAAGTCGTAGCCGTCCGGAAATACTCCTACAGCCAAACCGTTCCACAGAACTGAGGTACGTGGTAGAAAGCTCCGGGAAAAACGCACAGTATTAGACCGCCATCCATCGAGATGATGAGGATGGAATGACAATCACTTGTGAGTGGTTCGATGTAAGAATTCAGCTGCAGCGAGTAGATCAAACAGTTATTCAGTTCAATGTACTGTGATCTCTTGTTTCTAGGAATATTGACGGGTGTGCCTTACTAACGAAGCCACAGATAGAACACACTGTTCAAGTTCTCATTTTTTTTTTGCTTTTGTGGTCGGCATTCCGAAAACAGGAAGCGAAAACTCCACCTTAGGCTGAAATTTTTCATAAAGTACACTCTAAGTCTTTACACTCTAATTTTTTTGTTCTATTGGCATATTTTACATAAAAAAATATAGTAACCTTTGACTGACTCGGTGGCGCAGTGGCTAGTGTATCGCACTTTAAAGACACTGCGTAAGGGGTCCCGAGTTTGAACCCCGAGTCGGGCCAAATATGTGTACCTTTGTTTTCGTTAAAAAGTGTTTAGTGTTAGCCTGGAGTCTGGAAGTTGTCGGTCTTGTACCCCCGTGCCTCGGAAAGCACGTTAAGCAGTTGGTCCTGCACACTCCGGTCGTGTCACGCTGGTGTCCCATCGGACTACGAGGGTAAGAGAATAGAGAGTGCACTTGTGTTTGCGCAGACACTTGAGCACTATAATATATCCTACGCTAGTGGCTGATCTTTACGATCGGCCGCCGTCGCCGTAATCGGTTGAAGGATATTATAGTAACGTTCTAGTTATTATTTACTAACACGGATGTTATTACAGTGCTTTTGTATTGTTAAAAAATAAAATTTAGTTCAACATGCACGCTTTTGCATGCACGGATGATCAGGAGAATAATATTTTCTACTAAACATGTTATTTAAATAAGTAATTTCTGTTGGAAAAACATCAAGGCAAAATAAATAACAGTTTTTACATTACTAAAAAAACCATGAACTAATAAGTATAAAATAAAAATTTTAACACTTCATACACTTTAAATAACATTTTATGTGAGGAGAGGCTGTGGCGATGACCCAATAAGGTTGCGAATATAATGAATTTGCTAATACGCTACCTACTTATGTACAGAAATTATTTGAAAAGAAGACAGGGACAGACATATATTTGTTTCACACAGCACGGATATTAAAAAATACGAGGGTGTTTATTTTACACAAAATTCTTAGCTACCTATACATTAAAATCGTCACACATAAATATACGCGGCTGGCTTTGGCGAGTATCAATATCGCCGGCGCCTGGTACGATGCGGACGTATGAATGTTGCCACATTTTATAACAGGACACTTGAGAAAAGGTGTTAGCGAAGTCAGCGCCCAAGACTATCTTGCAATACTACATTCAATTATTCAACAGGGATCCCCCCCCTCGCCAATAACCATCAGCCTAATTGTGAATAAGGTATTGAAAGAGTTATCTTTTGACTCCTAACCGCTGAGAAGTTGACCTTCCTGAGAGGAGAGAGACTGACCCACAAATATAATACAATCAGGCGTAAATACTGGTGCAGCTTTGATAAAAAATACAAAAACATTTCATGTGCCTATAAAATTTGAGGGCTGCCCTCGATTTCTCTGGGATCCAGATCCTGACATGATTAAAATGGGACTAACTTGGAAGTGTGTTCTTTCAATTAAAAAAAAACAAATGCAATGGTCAAGATTATTATAGAAACACAGAAAACGTAAATTAACGACAAGGGGTGATCTTTAGTTTTTTAGATTTTTGCGTTGCATTATAACTATAATGTATCAATACGAATATGAAGTCCGCTCGTGACCACGGCTGCTGTAACGTAGCCGAAACGTCGAGCCAAATATGTGAGTACACAATGTTGTTTCATATAATAAATATCGTGTTAATCCCCGTATTGATACATTAAGGGGTGATCTTTCATTGCAAAAACAGTAACTCGTAACTTCCGTGGATATCCATAGAGCACGGGCGTCGGTAACCGCTTACCATTAGGTGATCCTTTTGCTGGTCTGTCCCCTAGCATATAAAAAGGTCAGGTCTGGCAAGAAGTAGTGCAGGATCGACCAAGGTAGCGCTCTCTTGTTTCGGAGGCCAAGACTCGGATTAGGTCGCTGAGCCAGCGGAGTAAGTGAGTAAGTAAGTATTGTTCGAGGTAAAAGAAAAGGCTTCTTAAATGGACTGTTATTTATTATGTCCGACGATGTAATCTTCAGCAACCCACACTAGTCCACTGCTAGACATAGGTCTCCCCTAATGCACGCCACTGCTGCCGATTTTCAGCCACTCTCATCCAGCCCACAGCAGCCAGCCTTCGAATGTCATCATCCCATCTTGTCACAGGGCGTCTAACACTACGCTTACCGAGTCGCGATCTCCACTCAAGGACTATACGGTTTCAACGGCTGTCAGTTCTGCGGCTAATGTGCCGACGATTTAGTGGTACAATAATTATAAAAATGAATATAAATTTCAAGAGCCCAAAAATGTGGACGGACTGCCCGGAAGGCGAAACGGAAGACAAACGAAAAAAGTTGTCATCTGTCAAAATTATACTGAAATACATACTTTGTATTTCCATCAACAAGTATCACAGCATTGTACTTTGAAAGTACATATTTATGTCTTTGAAGGTACATATTTATGTCTTTCAAGCCACAGGCTATATTTGTGCCGCAAATAAACACTATATTCTTCGTATTAATCAGATAAGATTTGTAGATACCTAATACGCTCCAGCCGACATGACATCACATGTACGTTTTGAAACACGCTATTCGATTATTAACAACGATATTACCTTTCATTTCGTGACGCCCTTACAGTGAGGATACCTATATTTGATATAATTATGATTTATAATCTTGTTACATTATTAGTACTACATCTTATTTGTGGATACACACTAATTATACGGATTATTTATACCTTTTCAGTTCTTTCATCGGTCCAATTATTTTGTTAAAATGTTTTATTTTATAAATTTCTGAATGTAATGTAATTGCTAATTGTGTGTGACTATTCTTATAGCAACACACAAAGTTGTATATCCGAGTATCTCTGTTATTATATTTTTTTATGTGATAGGTGGCAGAAGAGCAGACGGATCACCTGATGGTAAGCGATTGCCGCCGCCTATGGACACTCACGACACCAGAGGAGTCACAAGTGCGCTGCCAACCTTTAAACCCCCTTTCCCCCGTATTGGGCCTCCGGTACCCTCACTCACGCAGTGAAACACAACACAGTGCTACTTAACGCCGGTTTTCTGTGAGGCCGTGGGATACCACGGCCGGGGTGATAGCCCCGGTCGAGCTGGAACATTCATGCCGTAGCGTGGCGTGGCGTGTCCCACGATATTTAGATAAATATGTAGGTATTGTCGCTCATTAGATATTGCAGCGCCTTTACAGGAATGTCACGTGATCAATGTTTTGTTACCGATTATACCAACTGTAATAGCCATTGTGAGTAGCATAAATTAAATAAATAAATAACTGACTGACTGGAAAGCGCAATTGGTAGTGACCCTGCCTCTTACGCCAAAGGTCGTGGGTTCGATCCCCACCCTGGACAAACATTCGTGCGATGAACACTTGTGTTTGTTCAGTGTCTGGGTGTAATATATACTTATTTTAGTATATATTTGTGTTCCTCTGTTGTCTGATATCTGTAACACAAGTGCTAAAGCTACTTAGTACATAATAGTCAACGTATGAGATGTTGTGAGAATTATTATTGTTATTATTATTATAAATAAAATAATAAATAAATAAAATATTTCACAACATCACATACATTGATCTGACTCCGAGATAGGTAGCTCAAGCACCTGTGTTACGGATATCAGAATCAATCAGTGGGATTACAAATATATACATATAATACTTTTCTTTTGTAAATACATACTTATAATACATAGATAACGCCCAGACCAATACAAACAGATATGTTCATGCACACACACAAATGTTTGTACTGTGCGGGGATCGAACCCGCAACCCTTGCACCAGAGGCAGCGTTCACTACCACTGTTCCAAACGGGTCGTCAAATAATTAATTACCTGCTACATGCAAATATATGTTTAATAAGCCCAGACTAAATGTCATACTTTACAGTGTGTGAATAATCAATCATCAACATTTTTTAACCCCTTACGGTTAGAACTCTATTTCGAAATTCATCTGAGACCAAGTTTGTAATGTACCTAACCATTCAATAAAAAATAATTAAAAATCATGATAAAAATAATAAACCGAAAAATAAAATCCCGTCCAATTGAGAATCTCCGTTGATGTCGGTTAAACATAAACAACTTTTTTTTTCAATCAATTACTTTGTAAAAGCACAGGAACTGGTTTTTATATTAAACTTGACCGGAGGCCAGGAAATTTTAGCGCGCTTCCAAAAGTTATTTTGGAAGCTAATTGAAAAATCGCTTTCTTTGGTGAGAAAAAGTCAAATAAGATGTAGAATTTAATGCCTAGTTGGAAGTTTTTCACCGAGGCCTTCTTTTGAGAGGTTTTGTGTTTAAATAATAATATCCTACAATAATTGATCCGAACGATCTCACTGATCAGCCACGTACGTAGGATAATCATAGTAATCAAGTGTGTAGGCGAACACAAATGCGCTCTTTATTCCCTTACCAACCGTGTTTAACCGTGGGAGAGCCACGCTTTGGCATGAATGGGCCTGCTCAACCGGAATACCACGGCCATACAGAAAAACGGCGTAAAACAGCATTGTGCTGTTTTTCGCTGCGTGAGTGAGGGTACTAGAGGCCCATTCCGGGGGACAGGGGGGTTTAAAGGTTGGCAGCGCATTTTTGACTCCACTGGTGTCACGGGTGTCCATGGGTGGCGGCAATTGCTTACCATTAGGTGATCCGTCTGCTCGTCTGCCACCTATCACATAAAAAAACTTGGACCAAAAAAGTCCTCTTCTTTGGTCCGAATAAATTTAGACAAAAAACATTTGGATGGAACACAGTACCGACTACGAGCGAAGAGGAACCAGGCGCAGGACCTGAATTGATTAGCTAAAAATAACATCATACAAAAAGGAATTATATTGTATTCAGTTTCAAACGTGTGTGTGTTATCTATAATATCTTTAATAGGTCATCTGTAATGTACTTAACCATGACCGTGGGAGAGCCACGCTTCGGCATGAATGGGCCGGCTCGACCGTGCTTCGGCATACCACCATACCATACAGTGATACCACGGCCTCACAGAAAACCGGCGTAAAGCACATAAAAAAAGTCTTGATAGTTAAGTCTGACGTGCAGGTTTTCTGACGATGTTTTTCCCTCACCGCCGAGCCAATGATTTTTAGAAATGTAGACAAACGATACCTGATCAAGATAATTTACTTATCATAAAGTACTTTCAATAATACCTGGAAGATCTACTGGTCCTTGAAGGCTTATACGAAGGGCGACCTTCCTCTATCACACTGAAGCGAAAACTATTGACGTCTGTATTCTCCCCATCCTCACCTAAGTATAGTGCTCAGACATGGTCACTGACTGGAAGCCAGAAGTCCAAGCTCAGGATTGCCCAAAGAGCATCCTATGTATTAAACTAACGAATAGAGTGCGAAATACCATAATCCGCTTACAAACCGGCATTATGGACGTAGGCGAAAAAACCGACGTCTGAATTAACCTGAGTGAAATAAACACCATTATTTTTTATCGTTAACATCGCATAATAGTTACCTACAATAAAAACCTAGCAAACGAAAAAAAATCAGCTGTTCCATTCAGAATTTCATTTTGACCCAGCAATAATGTTTGGAACAGCTGATTTATTTTCGCTGTGTTGTTGATCTAACATGCTAACTGGACTTTATTCACGATAGATAGATACCTATTATGAGGTAAACGATAAAAAAATAACTTTACCCAACACAGCTCGACCGAAGACAATTCAGAGAAGTTTGCCCCAAATTGACCCAAGTCATTAGTATTATATTAAGGGTGGAGTTAATCTAAATCTTGATAACGGACAGTTACGAAAACAGGCAGCAGTAAAAATTAAGTCATTTACTAGCCGTACTGTTCACCACGAAAATTGGATATCCAGTTAACAAAACGAACTTTAACTGACTGTTCTATGAATATTTAAACGCAACTAAAACCAGTTAGTCAATTTTTGATATTTTCGTTCGTCGTTCATATTTGGTAGAATAAAGTATAATGCTTTTAAATTGAGAAATACACACACGTATTTTATAAAGCTCATTAAACTGTACTTTTTCACTTGGTCAGGTAAAAAAGTCAAGCAGCTGTCACTGTCAACTCTATGAGAGATAACTTATAGATTACTTAGACAGATTGAGTAACCTATATATATATACTGATTGAACTGGCATCAGTCGCCAAGCCCATGCTAGCGCTATATAGAGGAAAACGACGAATACCCAAACGGTTAAGAGACATCCTTCGGTAAGTCAGTGTTAGCGCCATCTAGAGGAAAATGACCAATACTCAACGGCTAGTTGTACGGACATCTTTCAGTGCTCTTTAGCCTTCTTCCATTTTCAATTTAAAACAAAAAAATCTCAGTTAATAGACGTTACACTACCTCCGTCGGTTCGGTTAGCGTAAACGTCAGTTATGTAGTAGTAATCGCTGCGTTTTTGTGGTGAACATGAATAACCATCATTCAGAGGTCAAAGCAGAGTAAAAGTGCACAGTTACCGTTACTTAAAATCTTGGTGAACTCCGCCCTATGAGGATAACTCCCCCCATAACAAAAAAGCTTAGTACCTACTCCGAATTCGACCGACATATTCGCACTTTTCCATAAACAGCTTCACGCTGAATTACATTATCCGTACTTTCTTTGTTTTTCTTGAAACGTCTTTTTGCTCGAAGAAACTAGTGATAAGACTCGCTCGATTTTTAACCCTAGTTACAAAACGAAAAAACAATAAAATAGAAAAATTTTAAGGGCTTTATTTATAAACGTACAATAAACTTTTGTTGGCTAAAACGGTGTTATAGACAGACCGTAGACCGTTTTTACGTTTGAACAAAATAAGTTCAAGCAGAATTTTCGAAAAAAGAACGAAAACTGCTTTATAATTTATTTTTTTTCGTTTTCTCGTTAGCCACCCATCACATTAATAAAATAATTATTTTATAAATATAACACTGTTTTAGCTAACGAAGGATTAACAAACATAATTGAATACGACGTTTATTATTTAAGACATCACACCACAAAAAGATTGTACCACACGGGCCAAATATTTTTACCTAAGTTTTCGGTAAGAAATTCTTAGTGTCAGTCCGGAGTCTGGAAGTTGGCGGTCTTGTACCCCCGTGCTTCGATAAGCACGTTAAGCCGTTAGTCCTGCGCCTAATATCTCTCCAATCGTGACACGCTGGTATCCCATTGGAATATGAGTGTAAGAGAATAGAGTGTGCACTTGTGTTTGCGCACACACCTGACAATATAATGGGGATTCGGTGGATAGGGCAGGGCTTAAACAAGCCGCGTGGGCTGATGCAATTCAAAGGTTTTATATTAGTGTCTAGTGGTTTTAAGTGCACGAATTTGGTATTATATAATAGGAATAGTTGAATTGTATCGTTTTTAACACTACTTTTGTGTGTCGAGTGAGTTGTCTAGTGACAACTTGCTTGGACCTTGTTGGCGACTGGCTGTGGTGCAACCTTATTTTCGAGAGTTATTTTTATCTAAATTTGACGTGCTGCGTTTCCAATCAAAACTGTAAACTAATTGTGTCACATAAACATCGCTTTGTATATACTTATCTCCAAATAATACAGAATTTACTGTTTAAATCGTGCTTTTATCATTCTCCAGTAATTATATAGTCCGCTAGCATCACCAGTAGTTATCAGACCTAATAGAGTCTTAAAACCCGCGATTGCTATTAGAGTGATATCCGCTGAAAAATAGGTCGATAAAACGTAAAAAAACCGGCGTTTTATTGGGTAAATATGACTTTGACTAACTTCGTCTGCTGACTACCTTTTTACCCTCTTAATTATTCTCAATAATTTACTTGACATTGGCATATTATCTTCGGGTAGAGCCATATTAAAAAAATAAAACTATTATATAATCTCCGCACGTGGCAGATCGTTGATATTGGCTGCCGTAGCCGTAATCGGTTGGAATCCTCCATATTGGTTATTATTACAGTAATATGTATCATATTTAGCAGTACCATTAAAGTGCAAGAATCCACGTGAGTCACCTACTTTTTTTGTCAAGTGTACGGTGGATCCTCAACAGATGAATCAGTTTATATAATTGTACTTTTGTTTGAAAAATCACGTGGATATTTTATGTGATTGCGGCCGCCCATGAACACCCGCGTCACCAGTGGAGTCACTATTGCGCTGCCAATCTTTAAACCCCCCTTTCCCCCGGATCGGGCCTCCGGTACCCTCACTCACACAGCGAAACACATCACAGTGCTGCTTTACGCCGGCTTTCTGTGAGGCCGTGGTATCATCCGTTCGAGCCGGCCCATTTTTGCCAAAGCGTGGCTCTCTGACAGTTAAAGTATTAGCACGTTTGTTTGTTGATCATCAATTTGAGGTATGAGAGACACTAATATTAACATGATTTGGTATCCTGTAGCTTTAGTGACATTACTATATAGTGATATTATATGCTTGAGTAGTTGCCTGCCCTCACTTCGTTTTAACATTATTTTCACTTTATACCAATAGATAGCGCTAGGTGCTGATTACATCGCACAAGCATTTCGCGTTTTCGTATTGCCTATAAGCGTTGTCGCTGCCTATTGATTTACCGCTTTATTAATATATTTTATACTTATGTTAAAGAATAATCGCCAAGAGTTTGGGCTTATAAGTATATTTTCGATTATAGTGATAGCAGAGATGCGCAGAACAACTGTTTTAAAAGATAAAGGAGTTATTACTCTTTTGAAGAAAAGAGTTATATCGCTCTTTTACATCTTTAACTCCCAATTAAGTCCGTAACACAAAAGACTTAAATGATTTGATTGATACGAATTGCGATGGGTTGTCTCATTGACGTGTTTATCCAATGTAATAAATTCGATACAAATAAATCATTTTGAACTTTATTGCAATAGTGGTAGGGTCAGTTTTCTCCCCGGATATTTTTTTAAGTACATATTAATGTGCGACGCGTTCCAATCATGCTCCATCCCTTTTCGACTCATAAAATCGCGCTGTAGCGATTTCACTCACTCCTTTACGATCCGTGGTACCAGTCTCGCTCACTAACTCTTTTAACATCTTTAACTCCTTAATAACTCTGTAACCCTAAGACTGAAAAGATTTAAAGACGCATTGATGTGATTGGATTGATGCACATTTATACAGAAGATTTATATACAAAATAAAAATATTAATATGCAATTTGAAAGGAAGCTTTTCTTTTTTTTATTGAATTAATCATATCCTCTAAAATATTAGTCAAAATGAGTGAATATTGGTTCGGATTTCATCCTTCTAAAATCAATCTTCACATCAGAGAGTTAAAGATGTAAAGAGTTATAAAGGAAGCAAAGGAGTTACGGAGTTATTAACTCTTTTGCAATGATGTACATCTTTTAGTCCCAATCACTCCTGAGTTCCACATGTCTATTAGATAGTTAGATAGAGATTGAGTTTATTAAATGATGCACCATTTGACGCATGTTTAACATGTGTAAATGTTAATTGAACTCAACTGTTTTAACATATCACACAAACTATGCACCATTGAATTCTCCCTTGATATAAACAACTATTTAAAAAGACAATAGAAAATCCAATACACAAATTTTGTTTTCGGCACATAGCCCCTCAGTACCTTAATTCAAAAGCTGACGTTGCAAAATATAGAAACAACACTAAGCAAAACGGATTTCGCCTAAATGCTTTGTTTCGCCTAAAAGGGGGATAGTGGCTTAATTACTAAGGGCTAAAAACATATAAAAGCTACGGAGTGGTAAAATGTTCAGGTAACAATGATTGTTGTTTTTGTAGCTGTTTGGGTAAAGGGTTTTGTAATGTGGTTTATTTTTATGACATAGATTTTTACATTGAAGTTAGGATGTATTACCTCTTATTGGAAATGATAAACTGTTCGCCTACACCCATGACACTGTACTTAAAAAAATTTGGTGATTAAAAAGAGTAACTGGCGAGTTTCTTGCCGGATCTTCTCGTCAGAATCAACTTTCCGATTCCGGTGGTAGAATCACATTATATTTATTCATTTCTTAGTATATTTTTTGTATCGACATATATGTTTAATAACATGTATAATATACATAGCTATAATTTATATTTTTCATGTATGACGATTTGTAAGAGCTGTATATAAGCCTATGCAAATAAAGCACTTTTGAATTTTTGAATTTTTATTACAAAAAAGTACTCTGATACCGGCTTTAATCCTAAACTACCAAGTTCATGATTATTACGGCATAACGTTAGTTCTTAATTGTGTATTACAAATCCTCGACTAACCATAAAACATATAGTACCGCAGGCTAGTGTCAAATTTGATCGAATCATTCAACCATTCGTTCAGTAACGTTTCGTTTTACATAACCTTGTTTTGTAATCTGAAGTAAAAATATTTTTGAAATGTTTTAAGGCAATAATCAATTATAATATTTTATTAAGTAGGGTGTCCAAGTAATATGATTAGGAATTGCTCCTATTTTTGGAATTACATCCAAAAAAGTAATAATTTGACTACTTTCTCACAAATACCTTACCGTAAAACGGAATCAACTATCACATCGATAAACTGTCATTCTCAATGAATCGATATTTTGAGGTTATTATTTTAGTATTCATTTTAAACTAGGGGTCCGGGTGTTTTGATATTAGTTTTATAGTTAATATACTTACTAACTAACGTTAAACTTAGTTTTGTAATAATGTTTATTCTAGTTCTTCAATTACTTCTAGTATTAGTCTCACTACTTATTTAAAACCGCATTTTGGCATAAGAGGGTTATAGTTTCATATTGGGCAAAATAATTAATTTACTACGCAAAACTCGACTCGACTCGTAAATTATTCGACTTTGGAATTAGGTATTTTTGCAAAGAGAGTGAAAAAAAATAACGGACATATTGTAGTGAATTTTTGTGAGGCTGTCTCTGCAAAGAACGCGTACAAAATGTATGGCTTCTTTTCTTATCAATTATCATAGAATTATAACAAGACGCACGCGCGACGCGTTCATCGCACGAATGTTTGTCCAGGGTGGGCGATAACTACTGGTGATGCTAGTGGACTGTATACTAACTGGAGATCAATAAAAGCACGATTTAAATAGTAAAATTTATATAATATAATTTGAAGATAATTATATACAAAGCGATAATTAATATTGAACAATTCCATTGCTCATTCCTTGCCCATACCATAGACTTTTACTGAATAAGTATAAGCGTTTTTTATTATATAAAACTTTTTGGTAAAACGCGAGTAGGAAAAGAGGTATTCCGTGATTAGTTAAGTTTTAAGTGTTTCCATTTTAGAACTTAAATATTGCTTTTCCCAATTACTTTCCGTAAAAACTGTTTCAAACTTTTTAAGTCAATATTATAATAATTTTCTGGTTAGCTGATTACATTTTCATTGGCGAAATCAGACCAGAATTCAAAAAACTTTGCTGGTATTAATTCAATTCATACGGATACTAAGAATAAGGACTGAAGAAACTAACTTACTTCACGAGTAATTTCAAGATTCTTGCGTCTTTAATGAGGGTTTTCGCGTGTGAAAAATCCGCCAGATGGCGTACTGTTCGACTGAGGTCCATCATCAACCGCATTGGTTGTTTAGTTTGTCAAATTGACATTTTGACAGATCACGTTTAAAAATAGCCAATCACATTGTATATGGACCTCACGCCTATAGTGGGTACTCCATCTAGCGGATTTTTCATACGCGGAAACCCTCATCGCAAACCATACATAACTTCTGTCTTAATTTATTTGGACCAAAAAAGAGTACTTTTTTGGTCCAAGTTTTTTTATGTGATAGGTGGCAGACGAGTGGACGGATCACCTGATAATAAGCGATTGACGTCGCTCGTGGACACCCGCGACACTAGTGTAGTCAAAAGTGCGCTGCCAACCTTTAAACCCCCCGGATTGGGTCTCAGGTACCCTCACTCACTACAGCACATTCCTGTTTCACGCCGGTTTTCAGTGAGGCCGTGGTATCACTTCTGGTTTCACACACTTCTTCAGTTTTGTTCTTATTTGTACTTGGACTTGTCCCCCTGAGTATTTATTACTATTGTCATTATCCTTGGTTTTATTTGAGTACAAAAACCAACATCTTCATTACATTTTCTGAGAATTATCTAAAAATGTTTTTTTTGGTATTGCAAATCTAAACATCAAGGGGGACAAGTCCTTACAGAATACAGCAAAAAAAATTTAGGCCGTGCACTTTTATATTTGGGCCAAAAATGTATGAAAGTTCGAGGATCTCCTTTAAACGATTCGACTGCCATACATAATAAGCTGAGTCATCAAAATATTACCTAGCCCCCTGTAATTGGCTTTTTGGTTTGTTATGAATAAAACAGCACAGAATCCCGAGCTGCTCGAGTCTCCGTATAGAATTTTAAATTCTCTCATGTTTTAAATTAATTTAAAATCAACTTATTCCGAAACGGTTGAAGCAGACACTGGTTGGCATACAAATTTTCTTTTTAACTGCAAAAACATGGTTCCAGAAAGCGCTCGCTCCGCTCATTCTGCTATCGGAATCAAAATCTGCGTAATGGTTTTATACACGAACACTTCTTACTTTAGTACTTGCCTTTTTTGAAAATCTCACGAAGATAAGAAAAGCGGTCAAGTGCGAGAGGGACGCGTGCATCGAGGGCTAGGTACCTACCAACCTGATTTAAAATGCATTATTTTCACGGTTAACGCCCTGTTGGTCCAGTGGTTTTTTTATTCGGATCACCTGATGGTAAGCAATTGCCGCCGCCCATGGACACCTGCGACACCAGTGGAGTCACAAGTGCGCTGCCAACCTTTAAACCCCCCCTATCCTCCGGATTGGGCCTCCGGTACCCTCACTCACGCAGCGAAAGTGCTGCTTCACGCCGGTTTTCTGTGAGGCCGTGGTATCACTCCGGTCGAGCCGGCCCATTCATGCCGAAGCTTGGCTCTCCCATGGTACGACGGTTTAAATACCGGGCCGTGATTTCGGGGTCCTGGGTTCGATTCCCGGGTCGAGCAAAAAGTATGTTAAGAATTTTTCGAACATAGCTCGGGTTTGTGATCACCAATCCGCATTTGGCTAGCGTGGTGATTAAGCCTAATCACATCATAGTAGTGATAACTTGATTTCTTAGAGACCTTTAACTTTCAGTGGGACAGTATATAGGCTGATAAGTACTATACTATTTTCATAGTTACTATACACATGAAAATCATTATACTTAATAATTTTAATTTACTGATGTATGCAGTAATTAGTATGAAAGCAGTTACAAATATATATGTTTGATATATTTTTTTCTTTGGTAATTTTTGGATTCTTCTCGTTATTTATTTAATAATAGGTACTCAAAATCTTTTATGGTTTTTGATTACGTTGTATGAACAGAACTTACTAATAAATTACTGAACTTAAAAGTTTGATTTATTGTTATCTTAACAAAATATTCCTGTGATTAAAGATCTCGACGGACGAATATACATCATATCATTTCCAGTTGTGTGTAAAGCCGCTCAGCGCGTCTTTCTTTTGTCGGTCGGTCGGTTCTGTCAACCTACGTGTGCACGTTTTGGTTTTGAACAGAGTCACCGGGCTTGTGGGGAGCAGAAAGCTCGCACCCTAAAAACTTTAAGCAACAGCCGGAGGGCGCCCCCTAGCGGGGCTACGACCTCGGCTCAGGGCGTTGCTGGGAGAGGGCAAACGAACATAAGTTTGGGGACTGAATCGGCCCGGCACGTACCGGTAACGCGAAAAGGGACTGACTTTAACTCTAGAGGGAACCGACGAATATCCTCGCCGGCGAGGACGGTACCGCGGGGGTCTTGAAGTGTTGTTTGTCGTGAGTTGTTTGGCCTGTTGCATGGCGACTGTGATAGGGTCGTCTCGGTCGTCAAGGACAGATCGAGGGCATCTTTTCCTAACAGTGGGGGCTACAGGGGGGCTCTATGACCAGTCAGCGCGTTTTCAATTTCGTTTAAAATCATTACTTTCGAGTCCAACGTACGTATTGACCATGTTCTACTGGTTTTTAATATCCCACCAAAAACACACATAAAAACATGAAAGAAATCCTTAAGAGTTATGTTATGTTATGGTACGGAACCCTAAAAAAGGAACAGTGTTTTATGGTAAATTTATTTTCTTTTACAAAATGGCGCAAACTTTTTTCAACGTGATGCTATCGGGGGTGAGAGTTAAAATAAACTACTGCTCTACATTTTTATTTACTGCAGTAAAGTAAACAATAATTTTCACTGGAAATGTAGGAAAAGCATTTCCAAACAATAACTAAGTATACGAGTATATTACAAGTTGCGCAGAATGCAGCGCTAATTCCTGTGTATGGCAAACCGCGTAAATCCCGACACAGATCTAGATATAATGTGGGATTGGTGATCGGTAGATGCATGCCAAGGAACGTGTATGAGTTCGATGTTTGAATTAGAATGACGTGCGAGAGTGAGAGAGACGACTAATGGCCGACGACGAGTAAAGACGGTGTGAAGATGGAGCTTATTAATACAGTATTACTCATTCCATAAGTCTTTAGCTTTATTGAAACCCCATCCCACATAATATATATTTTGTGTTGACAGTTTTTACATTTTAGATGACATGAGCAGTTGTACATTTTACATGAGTTTTTACGTAACATGAGCGTGGCGCCACTATTTAATAAGTCATAATACAAAAGAAGAAGTGGTAGAGAATACAAAAGAAGAACCCTGTTTCCTTCCTGGATATTGCCGAGAGAGTAATATTTTAAAACTCCATCCCTCTTATTCCAAAACGTGGCTTAAAATAAGTAGTGGGATTAATACTGTAAATAAGTGAAAATCTAGAATAAACATTATTACAAAACTAAGTTTTAAGGTTATTCAGAACATCAACTATAATACTCAAGTTAAACCACCCGGACCCTTAGTTTAAGATGAGTACTAAAATAATAACCTCAAAATATTCCGTTCATTCCGTTTTACGCCAAATTTATTAGTGAGAAAGTAGTCAATTTATTTTTTGTGATTTAATCCCAAAAAAAAAAAACAATTCCTATGCATATTACTTGAAGACATTACTTACGTCAATAATCTAATTTTATGTTACTTAATATTTTTAAGTTCTAAAATTTTTGTACTTCAAAAAACAAAACAAGGCTCTGTAAAATGAAATGTCACTGAACGAATGATTAAATGATTCGATCGATTTTGACACTATCCTAATTAAAATTTAAGAACTAACATAATTCCGTAATAATCATGAACTTGCTAGTTCAAGATTAAAGCCGGTATTAGTGTAGTTTTTTGTAATAAGAGGGTAAGTTTTTCCATATTTTAAAGTTGTTGGTCCATATTATATGTACATATTTTGGATTTTTAATACATATTTATCCGAGCCCTAGTGATCAGTAGGTGTATGGCAAGGAGCGTGTAATATAATGATGTTTGAATAAGAATGACGCAGACAAAGATAGAAGACGAATGGCCGACGACGACTGACGTGCTGAGTTTGAGTTTAAATAAAGAAAAATAACTATTCCTGAAGCCTGGGGTTTGCTTTTATCCCACCATATATCTCTCCAGATATCTAAAAAATAATAAATAGAAAAACCTTTCACAACATCACATACCTATATTGATCAGACTCCGAGAAAGATAGCTCAAGCACCTGTGTTATGGATGTCAGAACCAATGTGCAATAATATACAAATATATACAATTTCTTTTGTAAATACATACTTATAATACATAGAAAACACCAATACAAACAGACATGGTCATGCACACAAATGTTTGTACTTCGAACCCGCAACCCTTGCACCAGAGGCAGCGTTAACTACCACTGATCCAAACGGGTCGTAAATAATATATGTAAGTAGCTCTAGCGCTCGTCGTTAATGAAGATATCTTACACAATTTGACGTTTGATTTTGTCGTTAACTATAGATATATAGATAGATAACTCTTACTGCACAACATACGAAACTTAAAAGCTAGGTATACATAGATACAATGTACAATTTAGGCGGTCTTATCGCTGGAAGCAATCTTTACCAGACAACCTTCAGTTAAAGGACATCAGATAGAAGAGGGGAGCATGGTGCAAATCCCCTCCCCTTTACCCGGATTGGGCCTCCGATACCCTCACTCACGCAGAAAAACATAGCACAGTGCTGCTTCACGCTGGTTTTCTGTGAGGCCCTGATATCACCATTTTTTTATTGTATCTGGATCCCAATTCTCGTGCTCGTGACATTTATTTTTATTCGACATATATCACTAAAACATATTTTTCTGTATGGGGCCCAATTCTCGTGCTTGTGATATTTTGAGAACATGGCTGATATCACTTGAAAACCATACAAATATCTATGTGTTAGTGATATATGTCGTATGAAAATAAATGTCACGAGCACGAGAATTAGGCTCATAGTTTTCAGCGTTCACTACCACTGATCCAAACGGGTCGTAAATAATATATGTAAGTAGCTCTAGCGCTCGTCATTAATAACGATATCTTGCACATTTTGACGTTTGGTTTCGTCACTAACTATAGATATATAGATAGATAACTCTTACTGCACAACATACGAAACTTAAAAGCTAGGTATACATAGATACAATGTACAATTTAGGCGGAATTTTTGAAAACATGGCGGATATCACTTGAAAACCATACAAAAAAACTATGTTTAGTGATATATGTCGTATGAAAATAAATTGTCACGAGCACGAGAATTGGGCTCATGGTTTTCAGGTGATATCCGCCATGTTTTCTAAATATCACGAGCACGAGAATTGGGCTCCGGGACCCCAATTCTCGTGCTCGTGACATTTATTTTTTTGTATGGTTTTAGGGTGATATCCGCCATGTTTTCAAAATATTGTTGGAAATATATAAACGCATCAAACCTCTTTTGATGTTAACAAAAAGAAAGGTACCTAAAATGCCTTTTAGACAGCATATGTGAGTGATCGGAGCCATGTCGCGATAGTCTAAGTTTTTTCTGCTGAATATTATTTTAATCCCAATGTCTAGTGGTTTTTTTGCTTAGCTAGCTCTCCCTCTAACAAATATCACGAGCACGATAATTGGGCTCCTCATATTTACTTATTTATTTATTTATCACTCCGGTCGATTCTGTATGCGGCTTTACGCAGCCGAAACGTCTAGCAATAAGTACAGAACAGTGTACTTAATAATAAACGTCAAGTTAATCCCCGTTTTCATTAATATTGTTCAATGATGTATGTCACCGTCTGTCTCGAATTTACGTGTCGTTGAACTTGGTATAATTAATTTACGTTACAGCCAAAGTCAGTCCAAAGCAGGCATTTTAATAATGGTATTATTGTTGACCCATTTAGCATTTATTTTTGAAGTATCCCCCACTATTTATTTTATTTTTCGTCATTATCATCATCATCAGCCCATTTAAGTCCCCACTGCTGGGGCACGGGCCTCCCTCAATCACATGAGGGGTAGTGGTCATACTCACCACGCTTGGCAGACGGGTTGGCGAGGGTTTTGATATAAATGCAGAGTTTTCCTTCTCTGGGTGCTGATGATCATGCCAGCAGCTTTAACTTAGTCGCCTTTTACCATACCTTGGTAAGAGTGAGGGTGGCCTATTCTACTCTGCCGGGAACCACACGGCCTCATGTTGTATGTTTTAGTATGAGTCGAGCGACGACTCATAATAAAACATACAACATGAACGGGGGCCGTGTGGTCCCCGGCAGATTTTATTTTTATAATATTCATATTATAACGACTTGGGGACCTTCAAGAGAAGAGCGTACTTTTTTTATTTATTTAAAAAGGCCGTCAACAAATTAGCGATCTCTCTGACTTCGCGGATGTTCATGGTCGGCGTTGATTACTTTCTATCACTAGCTTGCTCGTTTGTCGCCTCTAGCATAAAAAATAGAAAAGTACTGTATCCAATTGCAGGGTAAAAGTGGTTCTACCCTTTCCTCACATTTTGCAATTTTGTGATATCGTTGTTCAGTTAAATTCCTTATAGTACCCGTGTTTTTTTTTGTTTTAATTTATCATAAAATATACTCATATTACTCACCCCAAAGGTTATCTTGTATAAATCTCTTCAAGCGATAAGACCTCTTGTAGTTATATCTGATGTTGTTGTATTATACTTGTATTTTGATTTTTTGTTATTTATTTAATTATTTAAGGACAACTAGCAAAGCATACACTTTACAATCTTAACTTATAATTTAAATACATGATATAGTGATGCCTTAATTAAAGGCTGCCACGGCATGCAGAGTGATTAACACATAATAACAAGCAGTCGTCGATACCGGTTTTGTTAATACTAGGTAAATTAAGAACTAACGTTACCAATACCAAAATGGTTACATGCGTTATAATAAAAGCATTAAACATTTCGCCGTGCTGCATGTTAAACATCATGCAGCACAGCAAAATGCAGAATAAGTTTCAGAGAAGCTAGACTTAGTTTCAAACAGAAAAAAAATATATTTTTATTATATTATTTATCCATTGGTAAAGTTCTAGCTCAGGGATGCGTAAATAGCGTAGTCGAGATGTTTATTTGTGTTTATATATAATTTTAGGCAACATTTTACAATAGAAAAATATCATAGTTATTGGTATAGTTAGTGTAAGACTCTACCTAGGTTCACCGACTGAATGGAGGCAGAAGGGCGGGCGCCGCAGGCACCGTTGGCTCCTAACGAAACGGTTGCGCGTCGTATTTCCACCCGAAGATATATTTATGTATGTCATTATCATCATCATCAGCCCATTTAAGTCCTCACTGCTGGGGCACGGGCCTCCCTCAATCACATGAGGGGCAATTGCCATACTCACCACGCTTGGCAGACGGATTGGCGAGGGTTTTGATATAAATGCAGAGTTTTCCTTCTCTGGGTGCTGATGATTATGCCAGCAGCTTTACCTTAGTCGCCTTTTACGACACCTCGGTAAGAGTGAGGGTGGCCTATTCTACTCTGCCGGGGACCACACGGCTATGTATGTAGGTGCTGTGCATTAACATCCATATAACCACTTTTGCTTGGAAACTTTTTTGAACGGGTGAATTTCCTTATAGTTGTTGTACACATCTGAACATCTTAGTTGGCGCACATTTAACTTTTTCGAAAATCCTGCGCTATATATTAAATAAAAACAAGTATTGTAAGACTGACCTCAAAAGAAAGTTGTGGGCCATACTCGATGCGGGCCTGCGATCGATGCCGGATTGCTGCCTCTGAATAAGCTTAACGACCGGAATATAAAGCAGACGTACCCGAGTCTGACTGCTTAACTTGCCTTCTGCATTTACCTAACCCTAAATCAGGATGTATTGTATTGATACTTTCCATGGGTATATAAATATACTTATCATAGGTTACGTACCAATGGTAACTATAGTCGATATTTTGTTAGACAAAAAGGGAATATTTTTTGGTTCAAATTCTGGTTTCCATGGATCAATTTCGTTATGGTTTCGTGAATCAATTTTTCACGTCTAAAAACGGAACCAACATTAATGCATGGTTGTTTAATAAATAGTATAAGTGTTTGCCGAGAGGTTGTAATCCCGAAATTGTTTAAAAGATCCGGTTTAGTAGCTAAAAATAATATCGACTGGCGTCGCTAGTGTGCCCTATCCGTCACCTTAAAAATGTTGCGCCAAACGCGTACACGAAAAATTGATTCACGCCAAAAGCGGCCACTTTTGACGTGAATCAATTTTTCGCGTACAAAAAGGGACCCCACATTTGTGCTTGGTTATTTAATAAATAGTATAAGTATTTGCCGAGAGGTTGTAACCCCGAGATGGTTTAAATATATCTGGTTTAGTAGCTAAAAATTAAAATCGATTGGCGTCGCTAGTTTGCCCTACCCGTCACCTTAAGTAAATAATTCATTTAAAATTTTTTCGACAAGCAGTTTCATCTTAACTGGTGGTAAAATATTTGTATAAATATTTCCCTCGGATATTTGTAAGTACATACAATATTGATGAAACTATCATCGGCTCACGGCGAAACAAAAAGCAATTACAAAATTCGTCTACAAACCAAGCTCTCCGGTAGCTTAGTCAGTAAAGAAATGAACCTTAAAACGTAAAATTGTATAGAATAAAAATATTGAAAAGCTTAAACCAACTGATATAAGGAAAGTCGATACCATACTATTCCTTTAAATTTTTAATATACTACCTCAAAAGGAAAAGTATGTGATTAAATAAAATTATTTAGCATTTGTGATTAAGTTAAAGTGATACATAAAATACTAGATATTTAGACCGTGGGAGAGCCATGCTTCGGCATGAATGGGCCGATACCACGGCCTCACAGAAAACCGGCGTGAAGTAGCACTGTGCTGTGTTTCGCTGCGTGAGTGGGGGTACCGGAGGCCCAATCCGGGGGAAAGGGGGGTTTAAAGGTTGGCAGCGCACTTGTGACTGCACTGGTGTCGCGGATGTCTATGGGCGGCAGCAATCGCTTATCATTAGGCGATCCGTCTATCACATAAAAAAAAAATCTACAATAGACACAAATCTTTTCAATTCACACCAAAGCCAAAGTCAGATGAAGATTAAAACAAGCGCACAGATTGTAGAAACCTAACGCGTGGCAAACTGTATAGGAACCGTATTTGTTTCCATCTAAAATCCTCCAGAAAAAGTTACACGTACAATTTCTTAAATTGTGTTTGACAACATGAATATCTTACTCAATCCGTAGTATCTATGTTGTTATCCGTACATTTGGGGCTTACGTTCAAACTCCGTAAACCCAACACATGCAAACACCACCCGGAATTATTCTTTGAAAGAATTCTCTCGTCGAGATATTAAAGGATTACCAAACGAAACCGATTCGCTTCTCCGTAAGCTAGAAACATCCGAAAAAGCACAAGAATACGGATTGTTTCAATATACCGAAACGTGTATGAGTAAGATGTAGAGGTGGCCTACAATCGACTGCTTGATTTATCGATAGTACTGAACTTTGATGTTACTTGATATTAGACAAATCTCACAACATCGTCTTATTTTTACGTTGACGTACTCAGTTCATATTCTTATAGATTCAATTCTAGTGTCAATTTAATATTTGTACTATTTAATTAACAATGATACGCATTTTTATTAGAATTAGAAATACTCGCGAAGTTAATAGGAAAAATCTGACAGCTCGAGTGAGTGACGTTACTAGGGTTGCGCGTATAACCCGAAGTGATTTTTGTGTTCCGCTAACTGTACTTAACGCTAAAACTTGTGTCAGACCGTCGAATTTTTCCTTCATGATTGACTGACTTTTGAACAAATTAACCGTCAATTATTTAGATAGTCCTATCGTTTTACATATACATATGTCGTCTATTGATTTGTATGAAAAAGGGATAAACAAGAAATCAAGTCACTTGATGGTAAGCTATCATCGTACGTTCCTGTGAAATGAAAATGCGTTTGCAGCCTTTTACTTTAAAAATGGCGTCAACTATCAATTGATTTTGGCATTGCAACTTAACTATGATTAATCAGAAATGACAACAGTCTTGAAGTATTTTTTTTAAGTACATGATAATTTCTATTTGACGTTTTGGATACGTTACAGTAGCCGTGGTCATACAAGCAAGCGGGTCACCTGATGGAAAGTAATCAACGGCGCTCATGAACATCCGCCAATTCAAAGAGATCGCTAATGTGTTACCGGCCTTTTTGAATAAAGAGTGCGCCGGGAAATAGAGGTGCACCATGTACCTCAATTTCCCGGCGCACTCACAGAAACAAAAATTGTAAAAACTATTACTTAACTGTTATTTTGAGTAATAAATTGATTTTTATTTATTTATTTAAAGTTTCTCGAGAAACGCATAGTATTAGACTGCCATCCATCGAGATGCTTTGGATGTAATGAGCTTGCGTGTGTTTCGGTGTAAGAATTCAGCCACAGGGAGTAGATCACACAGTTTCTCAGATAACTCATCGTGACATATGCGGTATAGAGTGCTGAAAGGAAGCTATATCCCGCCGCAGTGGTAGAGGATCAAGCCGACTAGAGAAAATCAAATCATCGACAATTCGAGCAGCCCTACGTTATTCCTTAAGTCCCGTTCTTATGAACCATTCTATCGATAGTATGTAAGCGACTCTAGTATGAATTATGTATATGTGTACCGTTGATACAGAGTCAGTATTAAGTAGAGTGTACGCACGTGACTCGCTTGGATCTCTAGGTGCTTTCGCTAGCTTCTAATATTTATCTTTCCTCAGAGTTGGGTACAACGCGAACATGAAACAGGGGCTTACCTTTTCAGCTCATTTCTTCTAATTAGTATTAGCCTTCAGACTCTTCGCATAAAACTTTCTGACTTTTACGTGCCGTTTTTGGGATTATGGCAACAATATTTTTGTATTATCTTTAGCTTTTGTTTAAATAAGTACTCTGTTGGAAAGAGCTTCTACTATACTAGTTTCTAACATAAACACAAAAAAAAACATTCATCCATATTTTAATAAAAATATATTATATACTGCTTTTTCCAAAAGTTATAATTGTGACTTAATCAAATAGTCCGGAACTTATTCTTGTAATATAAGTTTTCCCGTAATTATATCTCAATTATAAGAAACTTTATAAAAAAATCGTACCAAGAAACTTTGAATAAAAACCTTGTGAAACTCTAATCACCTCAATCCCACATAACCTGCTTAAAATATTTGTTCAATCGACCTGACTTACAGTCCATTTTGTCGGTAATCGGTCGATAGAATCGTCGAATACAGTCATGTCATCGTTTTGAAATTGAGAACAATCGTGAGCTGATATTTTACGTCACGCAAAACGGATTGGTATGCTGGCGATTCATGAATTTTCAATCAAAAGCTCAGTGCAGATGGTTTCACTGCGGTGCATTGTAAAATCCTTTTATTGAGTACATTTTTTAAAGATTCGCGCACTATGGGTTCGAGGAATATTAATGCTTCTGTCTGACTCCCCTTTCCATTCGAGAACACTTAGACTAGAAATGGGAACTTTGGACCTTGGGAGAACCACTCTTCGACATGAATGGTCCGGCTCGACCGGAGTGATACCAGGGCCTCATAGAAAACCGGCATAAAGAAGAACTGTGCTGTGTTTCGCCTGGCCTGGGTACCGGGGGCCTAATCCGGGGGTAAGGGGACACCCGAGATACCAGTCCAGTCCAGATCGCGGGTGTCCATGGGCAGCGGCAATCGTTTACCATCAGGTGATCCATCTGCTCGTCTGTCACCTATCATACTTATATATAAAAAAACCAGAAGACTTAAGGTGCAGTATTTGAATTTGCTTTATCGACCACCACCATCACTACCATTGTCGTTTCTGCATGACCCAGAGGTGGACTAGTAGATAATGTGTTTGGGAATTAAGTTCGTTCATTGTATCGTTTTGTGCAATCAAGTTTAACATAATAATAGCCACTGTTTCATACCAATATATAGAAAAGATATGCCTTACCATCTCTTATCCCCACACGTGATTCCATTCCGGTTCCATCCAAGCTGTGATAAGCTGTCGCTTTTGAGCCCAAAATACGCCCATGATTCAGAATTCGGGAAGTCTAGTAGTTATAATGAAGCGACTGCCGTTTGAACTTTGCTACCCCTTAAAGCGACGGGTAGGGCACACTAGCGACGCCAATTGATTTTAAATGTTAGCTACCAAAACAAATATATCTTAAATATTTTTTGGGCTTCAGTTCACCATGCCCAAATGTTAGGTCTTTTTTGTATTAAAACGATTCACGCCAAAAGTTGCCGCTTTTAGCGGTAATCCAAAATTCGAAAAAGCAGATAAAATAGCTAACAAGTATTAAATAAATAGTATAGGTGTTTACCGAGAGACTGAAGTCTCGAAATTGTTTAAAATAGATCTGGTTTAGTAGCTAACAATTAAAATCAATCGGCGTCGCTAGTAGGGTATACCCTTCACCTTAACAGGGGAACCATACCAAAAAGCAGTTTTCCAGTAGATATTTTCGGGTGGTTTTTAAAAGCAACACCAGATGAGGCTACTCTCACTATCAATTAAAGTTTCCTTTTTTGTCTATGATAGAAAATATTTGATAAACCGGTGGGTTATAGTGATAACTTCGTGGATAAACCAACCATCATCATGACATTTACAGTCCTGCCATATTCAATTTTATTTTACCCATACAAAATAGTGATAAAAAGTAAACAAGTATAATATGTATAAAAGTTTCGCGCCATCTAGCGAATCACTTGAAAATTAATAAATACCTACTAAAAAACTACTTCACTGAAAAACGTTCAGGTATTCTCACGATGTTTTGCCTCATCGCCGAGATTATGATAAATTCGCACATACCATATACAATCTGGAGGTAGACGCTCAGATTCAAACTTACGACCTCCTATATGAAATGCTAGTTCTTATCTACTGATAAGAAGTGGATAAGAACGAGCATTTACTGGGTTTGAGCTACTAATACCATCGCGCTCCACAAAGAAATAATGTTCATTCAATGAAATTAAAGATTTGTATGGCATCATCAACATCATTTCATAATAAATTGCAAAAATCACATCAATCCAAATGTATTAAGTGCTCAAATGAATCTACAATCATTCGTTCCTATGCTACCATCGTTGAAATCGATAAAAGTATATTTATATAAATAGAAAAGTTTTTTCATGGTAACAAGCATGTAATCAATACAAGTTTACAAGTGGACAGGATCCTTAATGTGATTATTCCGTGCCCGAAAGCAGTCAATTTTGACTATCGCCCGTTGTTTACCTTCACGGATGATAAGATAAAATAGCGCCTTTTTAGTAGGGTTGCCACTCTATCGATAGTTGACTGTAAAAACTAATTGTAATTTATCCAATAGACAGTTCTATCAGCTTCTTCTTCATCGTTTTCTTCATTGCTGAAGGTGGTGCCTTCTTGAAATGCCTTTACCGAGGCGGGGGCAAGGTCTTTCCATTTTTCCCTATGCTCGGTTTGTCTTAGGGCAAAGTCCGGTTACATCCCTTATTTGGTCTGACCTACGAAGAAGTGAATCGGCTCCTTCGTCTTTTACCATTGACCTTCCCCACAACGACCAACTTGTCCAAGTTGTCGGACTGTCCCCAGGCGATATGGCCAAAGTAAGCTAGTACTCTTTGGTAATAGATAGTCGACAGTCTGCTTTTGATCTTTAGTTTGTCGAAAATTACATCTATTGGTTCTTTTTGCGGTTCAAAGTATGCGTAACATTCTCCTCCAACACCACATCTCAAAGACCTCTATCTTCTTTTGGTCAGTTGCGCGGATAGACCATGATTCGGAGCCGTACGTAAATATCGAGAAGACCAAAGTCTTGGTTATGTTCAATATATTTCTGTTCTGCCAATTTTTTGTCAGTTTGCTCATTGCGGACTTGGCCATCTGTGTTCGCCCGATCTCTTCGTCATATCCTTCCTGATCAGTTGTTAATGATCCAAGATAAACGAATTCGCTAACAAACTCTACGCCTGAGAGGTCCCCTGTTCGCTCAACTTCATTCGCCTGATCAATCACCATGACATCCTACTAATAATATTAACGCGAAAGTTTGTGAGGATGTAAGATGTAAGGATGTTTTTTATTATTATCATTTTGTTTGACTATAGACTAAAACTTTACGACTATAGCGCCTTCTTGCACTTTAACGCGATAAGTTCTGAATAAATTTGATGGATGTTCACAATAAAAAAGCTTATGCATCAGAATACCACATAGACCACGAGGCCTAGGCCACATAGGCTACGATTAATAAAGATAACTTTCTGTGTATTTTCCAAAACATAACGACCCGCAGGCAAAAGCTAGCCACCGATAAAAATTTTGGTATTTTACTATCAATATTAATGTAAGGTGTTCTTCGCCAACCCTTAATAGGTCAACGTGGTGAGTGAAGCCTGATTTTTCCAATGTGTGTCTTGGGTTAATTTTATGATGATTAATGATGACTTGTTAACTTAGCTACTAAAATACATTACATTGCACTCAAATACTGAAAAAACACAAGTTCATGACACGAATTTTTCCAGTGTGGGGATTGAACCCACGAAATTTTGGGTACTACCAAATGCGGCATCGGGCCATCACAAAAAAGTAGACTATCGATAAACCTATTTATGACAACTCTATCTACTGTTAGCACGGTGTTTATTTCTTAGATAATTTGCGGAGTTTGCAATTAAAACGGGTCTTAGCATAATACTTAGTTTAGGTTTTGATTACGTGTGGTAGTTTTACATAGTTATTAAATTAATGCAGTTAGTTTCTGTAGTTCGTTACTTGCGGCTTTGGGATGTTCATGTTACTTGTAAGTATCTTCTAAGCCACACGGCCTCATTAGTTCAGTTGTTGATATAGGCAAGGTTTATGTATGTGGGTGACCAGTGTGTCTCGATGATAATGATATACTGGGTTTTGCAAGCGAATCGGTAAAGTCAATAGAGGTCATTAACATAAGAAACATAATTTATTTAATTTATATAACCGTGTTAAATGCCAGATAGATTGGGCTAGAATAGCCACAGAAGGCGGCGATTACGTGGTAGACCGAGAAAACGATGGCGGGATGAACTCGATTCCTATAGGCCCAACTGGAGCACGGTCACTCAAAAATCGAGAAATGTGGAAAAAGGGTATGGAGGCCTTTGAGCGAGGCACGATAGGCTCCTAATAATAATTTAAAGGAGACACGGCGAACGAAAGGTCACGTGTCGATAGCTGCTAATGATTCCCCCTCCATCCCTCCATGGTTGTGGTCATGATCGAGCATGGACGAGCATACACAATTGAAATTTTAGCATTTTTTTATAAATCTAATCTAGGTTTTTTTTATGTGATAGGAGGCAGACGAGCAGAGGAATCACCTGATGGCAAGCGACTGCCTTCGCCCATGGACACCCGCGACACCAGTGGAGTCACAAGTGCGCGGCCAACCTTTATACCACCTTTCTTCTGGATTGGACCTCCTGCCTTCTGAAAGAAGAGTTTGGCAAAAACTAAATTTTCATCCATAATCCATCAATCCATCCATCCAATAGCATGTCTGTCTCATTTGCTTCTAAAGCTATTGCTTTGAAGCCAAGGTTACGCTAAAACTGAATACCTTATTTAATCTTAACGTCTGATTCCCGGTTGCGTCTTAAGCTGTCGCTCTTGAGCCCTGGGTTCCGACACTTGGACCATGATTCACGATTTAGGGAGTCTGGTAATTACAACCAAGCGACTGCCATTGCGAATGCCAAGCGAATGCCGTGTCGTCCCCGGCAGAGTAGAATAAGCCACCTTCACTCTTACCGAGGTGTATTAAAAGGCGACTAAGGTAAATCTGCTGGCGTGATCATCAGCACCCAGAGAAGGAAAACTCTGCATTTATATCTAAACCCTCGCCAACCCGTCTGCCAAGCGTGGTGAGTATGGCAATTACGCCTCATGTGATTGAGGGAGGCCCGTGCCCCAGCAGTGGGGACTTAAATGGGCTGACGATGACGATGACGATGACTGCCATCTGACCTTCGCAACCCTTTAACAGGGGAATCAGACCAACCGAATCATGGTTACACGTTTCAGATCAGAACTCTTCGAAACGTGCAAGTGTTCTCGCGATTTTCCTCA
Organism: Marasmia exigua; assembly: GCA_019059595.1. Taxonomy (NCBI): domain Eukaryota; kingdom Metazoa; phylum Arthropoda; class Insecta; order Lepidoptera; family Crambidae; genus Marasmia; species Marasmia exigua. The sequence goes on along the minus strand of CM032478.1, from coordinate 16,339,129 downwards.
GCGCCAAGCTAATGGTGCAGCGCACATAGTTTTTAAAAATGTACAAATGCTTACTCAGATTCAAATCACGAGGGTGTGGATGGTGCGTACTGAGCTTCCATCGCTTTTAAAAGAAAATATTTCTAAGATTGTTACAAAACATCTTTCTTTTTTCTCAGGTAAATCCAGATGAAAACCGACTGCCAGTGGTGTCGCACTCCTCGCCATGTAAGAATGTCTTCTTATATTTTTTCGTCGATACATCAATCTCACTTGACACATTATTGAGAGTTACTTATCTCCGCAACTTCGAGATAGGTCTATTTTCTAAGAACGTTGTATACGTATTTGGTGTGAGAAATGCACACGTGTTGAATGTTTCTCGTTTACAATGTTTTGTGAAAGCTTTTTATTCGTTATATATTTACTGGGTATATCAATGAACAGGACGTCCTTCTAATTTATTCTACTCATTATTTAGAACAACCCTTTCTGTTTTATTTTTTCGTATAAATATTTTTCGAATTTTCACACTAAGTCGGACGTTTAGTAATGTCATTTTGTATGGAAGAGCTTACATTTCGTGCGCATTTTAATTGATTTGAAAGATGTTGATATCATAATAAGATCATATTTTACTCGATTGATAGGTGTATCATCATTTTTGTATAACCTCATTTATAGGTAGTACTAATATACTATCTTCAACAACATCAATCATACTAAAAACTAGACTAGTTATATTGTATAGTTCAATTTTCACTATCTTATTGCAGCTATAATAGGTTTAACTTCATTGTTGATGTATAAATCATCAAAAATTTTCAAGCACATTTAAAACTGTTGTATCAAAATAAATATTTTTTTATAAAAACATTACAGTTTTCACTGGAGATAAAGGAGATACGGTAAGTTTATCTATCTATTTTTTCAAAATTACGAAACCTTAGGTACTTTAGCTAATATTCATAATAATATTATGTATTTTAGCAAAAGAACCTATTACAGGTTAAGATATTTTTTCAATTTGTTAGGATATCATATTTTATTAATATAATTGTGGTTATGTTAGTTACTTGTTTAAAGTGATTTTATTGCGACCGCTGACAGTATTAGCAAAGAAATCTAAAATTTAATCATCGGCGTAACAGCGAGCGTCGGAGGGTTTTTAGTGGGCAAACCTCTGGGAGACCCACACACACACACGCCGTCAGATTCGGATCTGACGGGAAGGTGTCTAAAGCATTTTCCCTTCGTTACCAAAAAAAGCGCAGTGACGAAGCTAGGCGTGGGCGACAGGGGCCACAGCCTCGCGCTCAAGGGGGCCTCACGAGAGACCGTAACCCTACAAAGATTTGCTACATGCATAGATCAGTGAGCAATTTACAGGCTCGAGCAAGACATAAAACTTGAATAAACTTGAATGAAACAAACAGATTTTCATCTCACCCAGCGAGTAAAATCTGAAAGCGTCAAAAGTGAAAAATAAGAAAAAACTAAAAGTTACACGTGAAAGATCCGCCAACTACCTATGATGTTTTTTATCACTTTTTGTCACCTAATGCAATGTCAAATTGCTTGAAGAAAATAAATTATTTTCCAGTTTTTACATATCACAGTATAAACTATATTTTTAAATAAAGAAAGAAGGAACGAATGAAAGAAAACATTTATTATTATAGAAATCACAACACAGAACTTAAAGCAGTTATAAACAGAACACAATTTGGCACAAACAGAAAACATAACATAAAACAATTAAAAATACGTATAAATAAAAACAAAAGGAAAAAAAACAAAAATATTCAATCATGTCCAGACAGTGTCAAATAAATATTATGGTGTGTTATGACGTCTAGTATAAATAACCCTCACTCAGCTTATGTCACAGCCCAAACAAAGCCCATGAAGCCGGTTTTCAGTGAACGCTCATAATATACTCACATACATGCAAGAATATTTAATTTTACGTCATTCAAGCATGTCAGTTGTGAAAATAACCCAACAAAATACAAAATCCGTTAAAAACACCAGCCTGATTTACAAAACCTCTTTTTAAAACCCCAAATTGACCACTTACGAGATCGTGAGTAGTCGAAATAAAGCTTAATATGCATATGCAGGAGCGGAAGCTACGGACATTATTTACATTAAAACGGTCGCATTATCTAAACAGGGATCAGGTGACGGTGTGAACGGCCCGGGTCCTTCCGTTGTACCGAGGTCGAAGCAGTATCCCTACCCTATTCAGAATCAGGCTGCTTTTGTACAGAGATATAACAATGGGTGGACAAAAGATGGGTTGGTACGTTAGCCCTCGTCTGGGAGACGATGGTAAACGAATGGAGATGCGCGATGAATTCTGTTCCTAGAGCCTAACATACGAAAAGGCGCAGGGGCGAGTGCGTGAGCCGGTTTCGTAAGCGTGAGGACGTGCAAGGATAGAAGGCATAATACGAAACTGCCGACTGAATACTGAATCTCTATCTGCGTCCCTCTCACATAAGCTGTGCGTAACGTTTGTTTGGGCTTTCTAGTATTCGTGGCTAATTAGTTACGGGATGGTTTCAAGGTACGAGAGTGTTACATGAATGAATGATCGTAATAAAAATTTCTCTATTAAATTTAGATTCGTGCAGATTATTAATGAGCCTTAATGGCTGGCTAAATTGTCCAATCAATTTTCACCTTTCTGTCAATCATATGTCATTAAAAACTTAGGAAAGATAATTTAAAGTAACCCAAATTGCGGAGACAGCCGTCTCTACAATTTACCGAAGCTCACTTAAGGATTTTAAGCATTTTCAATAAAAAAAATCCGTCATAAATTGTGGCAGATTGCGTTCGTTAATAATAATAGCCGCAAAAAAATACTCGTTAAAGGCATTTTGTAGGAAGTAGGTATTTATGATACTTTGTTATCAGATTCCCAAATGAATCAGACGGAAAGAAGTGAAGGTATCTATGCCGGAGAAATACCCATGACTGCAGTCAGTTTGCGATAAGACAGTCATACTTAGTGTTAGAAAGAAAGAAAATACATTTATTGACCATCACAATACAGAAAAATAAATAAAACAGGCATAACACGACACAGATCCAAAAAGGAGAGCTGATACGAGAAGAGATACGACTAGACGACGTGGTAAACTCCACCCATACTATCTGTAACCAACCCCTTCTTGAACGCTGGGTTTCCAGCGCTCAATTTTTCCACGCTCGTGCAAACTCTGGAATGAGCTTCCAGCCGCGGTGTTCCCTGTCCGCTACGACATTACCTTTTTTAAACGAGGTTTGAAAAGAGTTCTTCTTTCACGGTAGGCAGCGGCATGACTGTGCTCCGGCATTGTTGATGTCTATGAGCGGCGGTTACCATTTACCATCAGATGGGCCGCATGCTCGTCTGCCTATTATTCGCAATAAAAAAAAAGATGGCGTGGTTGTGTGTGGTCAATCAGGTACCTCAGCATTTGCTGCTACGGCATTATGTGCAGTGCCACAGCAGCGCTGGTATCTGGTGGGACCTGGTGGCTTAATTTAAAGCCGTTCCGTAACGAACAAGAATATACCTGTCGCATCCAAACAAAGGAGACACACAGTGCGTTTAAATGAGAGGGAAGCTCCGATTCGGTCGTAACGTCTGCTTTAAATTAGGCCCTCTGGTTACGTTGCGAGTGAGTGTGTAGGGTAAATAACTAGAGTGTTTATACGTACTAGTTAAGTAAGTAGTAATAGTTAGTAGAAGCAAAATATATTTTTTACAAAAAAATACAAAATATCTTTGTATATGAAAACATAGGGTTACAAATTGACTGACCGGACAACAAGTTGACTAACCGGATGGCGCAATTGGTAGTGACCCTGCCTCTTACGCCAAAGGTCGTGGGTTCGATCCCCACCCTGGACAAACATTCGTGCGATGAGCACTTGTGTTTGTTCAGTGTCTGGGTGTAATATATGTATTTAAGTATATATTTGTGTTCCTCTGTTGCCTGATATCTGTAACACAAGTGCTTAAGCTACTTAGTACGGAATCAGGTCAACCTATGAGATGTTTCGAGTATTATTATTAAATGTCTTGTAATTAATTTGAGAGATACGTACGCTATGCTCTGTTTTTCATCATACAAAATAAGTAAAATTAAGACAAGCAAATAAAATTTTAAAACATAATAATAAAATTAAATTTCAAATCCAGTAAAATATCTAATTAACATGTCATATCAAGTATATACCTTAAAATTAAAGTTCAATTTATTTTATATATGTCGGAATATTAATAAGATTGATATCAGTTTTTAGTTCCTAAAAATTCATTAATTGAATAGAAGGCCTTATTCCACCAATAAATTAAAAAAAAATCCTTTGAAATTTATTGAAACTTTCTCCAATGAACATGTTAGTTCTCTCTTTTTTTTCTCCGATGAACATGTTAGTGAGAGTTATTTTTTAATTGAGATGAAAATTCTTGAGTTGAGTTGTTTATTACAAACTGTTCGAGTGATTCCTATGGTAGTTGTAAGTAACAACTTTGAGTATTTTTCTTCACGGGAAAGGGATTTGACACCTGCCCTCTGCAGCTTACCTGCTACGCTACGGGACATTCAGTCACACTTTACTATCCCTATTCAGTATCACACCCATTGTACATTCAGTACAACAAAGGGCGAAGCAACAAAAGACGGCTAGGTACAAGATACGGTCGCGAATTTGGCTATAGCTTAGGCACAGTATAAAGATATCAAGTAACATAAGGCTATACCTCGCCTAGATCAAATATTTGTAGACATTAGCGCCATTATGCTGTCTAAATAAAACATGCTTTTTTAACCGTTATTCTTCTTCGTCAGCATTCTTTCGTCCACTGTTGGGCGCAATTCCTCTCCAAAGCATCTCCACTCGGCGCGCATTTAACCTCTGAAAAAAAAACACATTCCCATATAAAAGTTTTGAGATTGAACCCTATGCTTTATGGAAAAGGTATTTGTTTTAATTAGTATAATGCCCTCTTTAAATGAGTAAGATGGTTAAAAAGCACGGTGTATATAATATGATAATGTGAATTCAGTTCAGATTAGGCATTTACGATTAAAATCGAAAGGATTTATCAGCAAATACCGCCCGCTGTGGTTCTGCACGCAGTGAAAACCTTCCTCGCTGCTATATCGCTAATATTATAAAATTAATCATGTATAATAAACAATAGCTTAATGAACCGGCGAATAATGTATTTCGTAATACAAACTTAATACCAAAATAATTTGCAATTTGCGGATATCTCGAAGATACATTGCTGTTATTCATTAAGGAAGCATTTATCTATTTCTCGGCAATCATATTTTCTTACAAATGTTTACCCACTTAAATATAAGCGCGTTTAAATTTCGTTAATTTTTCGACGTTAACTACCTATTTTTTGCTTATTTGTTTTATATTAAAAACGCAAGAATCAGAATCTAAATATTTATTGCTCGCAACTGTATGTATTACAATTTGCAACATAATTTCAAGTACAACAACATTTTACCCATATCGGATAAGCAATACTTAGGAATTACAACTTACAAAATTAACATCTGAGGCAGCTAAGCAATTACCTGATATTTTTAGTTACATAAATGATCCTCTGGTCCCCTGCTGTAACTATTAATCTTTAAGTCATGTTAATTTCGGTTAAGGTTCGATGGGGCTGACATGTCTATGAAGACAAAAGCCTCTAAAATAAATAAAGAAAAAAAACTTACAAAATTGCAATTAATCATTCTGTCTGTAAATTTAACAGCGACACAGTTGTTATGTCTAGTTACATAATGTTTTAAAGAAAATCTAAATATAATCAAGTTTCATTCATCATTTTTAATATTAACAAATGCTCACAATTTTCTTTCAAAGAGCCATCTTGCTGTTTCTACTCACACGGAAAGGTCCTCGGTGGTGCGACAAAGATAGCAAGATTTCCGAGGAACGGCGAAGCTTGTCTCGAGTTGAATTTGAACTGACCTTTACAGGACTCTTTAACTTTCAGTTTAAATGGTTACCTGAGTGCTCATCAAAACGTTGTTATTGTATTGCTATGATACTGAGAATTTTATACTGTGTCTAAGGCTTTTGATCGAGATAAACGTAATTCTAGGGTTATCGCGTGTTTAAGTAGAGAGATAGTAGTCTTTTGGCTGTAAATTTAGGTAAACAATAGCGCGACTTTAAATCATAGGCGTTCTAGCTTAACGATCTCTATACTGACTTGTAAAGGTATTGTTCTCTGAGAGATTACGAATTAATGTTATGCAACGATTTAGAGCTGAATTATATTGTTTGCAAGACATTAATACCGCGCCTGTGTGGTGATGACAAGCTGCGAAATTAATATCCAATTGAATGCCTTTAACTTTTGAAAGTAATTAATGGCTGTAATTACGTCGAGATTTATTCACGAACTGATTGAAAAATTGAAGAGAAAATAAAATTTATTATAAAATAGTTGAACTAATCTTTAGTTAGTTTACCTTTTGTAATGTCCTCTCGGGTCGATTTATTCATCCGTAGTTAAACTGAAATAAAATGGGTTAAAAAAGTAACCAATTATCAAATATCACCAAAAGGTGTTTTTTGAACAATAGTTAGCTTAACCAATAGTTATATTACAAGGAATTATGACACTTTGACGCTGTCACTTTAACTATTGGTGAGACAGTTAACTATAGTTAATTTAACCAAAAGGTAACTTGGCCTTGAGTTTTTGGTTAAGATTAATGACATTAGGTACTTAAAAGAACCTACAAAGGTTGTTGACAGATTTACTAATCTTATCTTATTTTTCTTCTAGGTCCAGCCAGGTTTTTGTAAATGCAGTTTAAGTGACATCTCCCAAATTTTGGAAACCACTCCAGAGTTGCGGGGACCCCCAGGACCTCTAGGGGCCACTGGTGCTGATGGAACTACTGGCACCCCAGGAAAGACCGTAAGTTTAATTCTTGGTTTTACTTTATCTACGTGAAACATCACGCAATCCGTGAAGGGTCGCCACTTGTAACACATTGACAAATTTAACTGATTTTCAATATGTCTGTTTCATATGCCTAGACCGCTCCGTTCAGGCGAAAGCCAAACCGCTTCATTTAAATAAAATAAAAACCATATTTTTGTCAACTTGGAAGTTGTTTGGAAAAATTTAAGCGGAAAAAATAACAGAAAATTACGATAAATATTCAGGTTTTATTCGACTACGGTAAAGCCACAAAATGGGTTATGATTTTAGTGATCTATGTATGAGATTTTTTACGACGCGGCCATTAATTTCTAGATCTGTCATGTGGTTAGACACATAAAAAATACACTTTAACCCCTAGCATAGACATGCACCCTAAACAGACTGTGCCTTTTCATAGAAAGCCATAGGTACTTGAAAATCTGCGCGAAGCCGTTAGTACTGAGTTGACGTGATGGGCGACGTTCTTTCTCTATCGCACTCGTAAAGAATCTGCGTCAGGGCCGGTTGAATCTTTTTCATACTCAGTGACGTTCTTTCCAAAAATGGCACATTCCGTTTAAAGCGCGCGTTTTCTGGTTCCATGATCCCTAGACTCTGAGTCTATGCCCCTTTGTGCCAGTACCTATAACGTACCTAAACATGGCTTTACAAATATTTACCCGATCAACCAAAACTTTTCAACATATCTCTAATTAATTTTCGTTAGTAGTTTTATAACACAATGTAACTTCTGTAACCCACACTGCATCTACAATATTTCGCTTCTCTGTTTTTCTTTACATAGGATCAGCATAAACAAGAGTTGTCACTATATTGCCTAAGTCAGCGTCTGGGGAAATCTGACTTCGTTCTACTATACTACGAGAACAACGAATTTTTCACCGGAAAACACAAATTATCTCGGGACTCAGCAAAATTGTTTGGCTTACAAAGTAGTCTTGGAATTGGTGCTGACAATATTCAAAATGGTTTTTTAAGTTTTCGTAAAGTTTTTATTGGAAATACAAAGCAGGGTGAATGGTTTAACTTTTTAAAGGAGTTAGGTGACTCTTGTATTGTCGGAACAACTTGGGTATTGTTTGGATATTATTTGCACGGATCCCTTATATTTTTTCACTTGAATAGGGCAGATGAATGTAGTAGGTATGGAAGATCATTGGCAAGGAGTGTGTTCCTTTCAAATGAGTCATCGTTGTTTCGAATCTGGACTCGCACCTTCGGATGTTTCTAATGGACACCCACAAAATAATGTTCGAGATTCTGGACAATCTAGTTATACATAAATAGAAATTGTCACATAATAGATAAACACAGAACGCAAAAACTGGCACAAACTAATTATTATTTTGTGACGTCAGCTAGATCAGCTTACTTAGGTTACTGATGTAGGCACATCGTCTGCTAAATACGCTCCGCACATATTCACGAGCAGACAGACAAACTGTAAGGAACGTGCACGAGAGAGACACGACACAATGTACTGCCTAGCGCGTAGGTCAATGAACTCTTCAGTGTTAATAGCACTTGTGACTCCACTGGTGTTGCGAGTATCCATAGGCGACGCTAATCTCTTACCATCAGGTGATCCGCCTACTCGTCTGCCAACTATCACCTAAAAAAATTAGCTAGAGTTGACCTTTTGTATCATTTTGTGACATTGTTATGTCTCTAAGGGCCGATTTTTTTATCCGTAGTTACGTTTTGATTTAATTAACTTTCTAATTAATAGTCAAAGTGATAAATCAGTAGCTTTATCACTTTGACTAGCTTTACCAGTTAGCTGTACCAGTAGGTAAAGCTAACTATTATTAAAAAAACACATTTTCGCGATATTTGACCATTTTGTTGCTTATTAAACCATTAGTTTAGTTTAACTACGGATCAAAACATGGGCCATAGACTTATAATATAATGTTTTTCTCCAACAGGGACAAATGGGTGACCCGGGTCCACCAGGTCCACTAGGACCAAAAGGCGACCGTGGAGAGAGAGGAGAACAAGGATCATCAGGTCCGGAGGGCCAGCCTGGGCCTAAGGGGGAACCTGGCTTGGATGGAATCCAGGGCTTGCAGGGCCCTCCAGGCCCGCCAGGTCCACCTGGATCGTCTCCTGTGTCGTCTGCCATTATGGTTAGTATAGGATAACTGGCTAATAATTAGTGTGGAGAAATGAAACATTCTAAACTCCACTCGGTGGTAACGGTGAAGGCGAAGGTGAAGCATCGACGAAACTAGCGCCGCCAATAGATTTATATTCATTGCGGCGATTATGAGACATACAAAAAATACAACGGTGAATCTATAAAGGAAAGTATTAAGATTTTTTTTAAACAAAAATTATGTCATAGTTTCATCCTATAAATAAGTATATGGTTTAAGTACTGGGCCGTGATCTCGAAGTCCTGGGTTCAATTCCCAGGTCGAGCAAAAATCATGTTTCGAATTTTTCAAACATAGCTCGGGTTTGTGATCACCAATCTGCATTTGGCAAGCGTGGTGATTATGCCTAATCCCATCATCATCAAGCGATGACTTGAGTTCTATGATGAGTTGAGTTGAGGCCACCATACAATTACTACACGCTTACAATGTGCCGATTAAGGAGGCTCAAAGTCACACAGAGAGCAATGGAGAGGGCTATGTTTGGAGTCTCCCTGCGTACTTGTATCAGAAATGATGAGATCTGCAGAAGAACTAACGTCACAGACATAGCCCAAAGGATTGCATGCCTCAAGTGGCGATGGGCAGGGCCCATAGCGAGAAGAACACACAGCCGTTGGGGCGGAAAGGTCCTCGAGTGGAGGCCACATACAGGAAGTCGCAGCCGTGGCAGGATCGCGGGAATCCATTGGATGCGGGTGACACAGGACCGATCTGTGTGGAGAATATTGGGGGAGGCCTATGTCCAGCAGTGGACGTCTATTGGCTGAAATGATGATGATGATGAACTACTACACGAGGATAATATTAGTCTATCTCAAAAATATATTTATACTTTATTGATTCACCGTTGTACGCACGGCGTTACGTTGAGTTAACCTTGTTTACCTTTAGACCTTCCTTATGTCTGAGGCACAAGTGCTATTTTCCCACTGCAGGGGGGTAACTTGATCTGACGCTGACTGTACTTGTTTCATAATCACCACAATTAATATAAGTCGCTAATTATGTCGATACCTCACCTTGAAATAATAATCCATCCAGAATGCAAAATTTTCTGCTTTACTCCATTTTTAACTGTTAGTGTTATAATTTTCTAAATTGCTTGAGTAAATTCAGATTACTTCGTACAAGTAGGTGTAACTTCGCCGATTTGTTATACACCGGGTTTTTCAACCGTTTTAGAAAGTTTTCGAGTGTTTATTCTGATGAATATAGTGTACAGTCAAAGAACGAAAAGGTTCGTCAGTTTTCAAATTGATTCGTTTGATATGCTATGTGAACTTATTACCTTTCGTAAATTTGTCATAGCAGTACCTGTTGCACAGAAAATTATGTTTAACTGTTAAATCAGAAAGTTCAGATTTGCTTGTAGCAATATTGATTGCTTTTGATGTAAAGACAATTTAAAGATACCTATGAAGTAAAACCTACATTGATTTAACGTGGCAATTAAAATTAATAATTATTTTTAAAAAAGAAATGTATTGTTTTGGTCGGTGACGTTTTTAATTTGGATGTTTTAATATAGGCTGTCTCGTGTGTCATTCGCGAATAGCTTGGATAATAGGTTAAAAGGTCAAATCTCCCTGTTTATGCCATATTTGAAGACTAAATGTAGTATGACATTTTTAAAAGGGTTGGTAGGTCTTTTTAAAACTGTATGTTGGTATAACTAATTCTTGCCGTGCAAGTGAAAGTTTACCTTAAGGTGGCGAACCTTTTCATTCTCTGACTGTAGAATAAAATATCACCTTTACAATATAAATATATTCAGCTGATTGATGCAGTATGTATGGGAAGCTGTTTTATTTCGTAGTAATTCATTCATATAGCATTAAAAACGTATTCCTAGTAGCCTTATATACTTGTTCTCACGATTAATTAGGTATGTATTATAAGTATGTATTTACCAAAAAGTGTTACATGTATACATTTGTAATTCCGCTGTTGATTCTGATATCCGTAACACAGCTACCTATCTCGAAGTCAGATCAATGTACCTATGTGATGTTGTGAAATATTTATTATTATAATTAATTAGTGACCCGTATATATAAACATAAATTACTTACGGTGACACGTGATTTATATTGACTGTGGAGAATAGTATTTTTTAAAGTACTTCAATGAATACTTTCAGAAAAATATTAACAATATTTTGAGACAAATTTATATAATAATTACTTCAACAAGTAATGATAATTTTCATAACTGTCTGAAGTGGCCACTTTTAGCAATAATGGACGATCAAGTACCGACGCTAATTTTGCTTTAAGGTGACGGGTAGGGCAGTCTAGAGAAGACAATCGATTTTAATTTTTAGCTACTAAACCGGATCTATTTTAAATAATTTCTGGGTTACAAATTCTCGGCAAACACCTTTACTAAAAAAAAAAGTTAAAGATAAGTAAAAAGTTAAAGATAAGTCTTATCTTTAACTTTTTAAATGTTTAAATGTGGGAGAGCCACGCTTAGGCATGAATGGGCCGGCTCGACCGGAGTGATACCACTACCTCACAGAAGACCAGCGTGAAGCAGCGCCTGCGCTGTGTTTCGCCGTGTGAGTAAGGTTACCGGAGGTCCAATGGGGGGAAGGGGAAAACGTTGGCAGCGCACTTGTGACACCACTGCTGTTGCGGGTGTCCATGGGCGGCGGAATTGCTTACCATCAGGTGATCCGTCTGCTCGTCTGCCGCTTCTCATATAAAAAAAAACTGTTTGGTCTGCTAAGCACTCGAATTTTGGATTACCGCCAATAGCGGCCGCTTTTAGCGTGAATAAATTTTCGCGTACAAAAACGGACCCAACATTTGTGCATGGTTATTTAATAAATAGTATAAGTGTTTGCCGAGAGATTGTAATCCCGAAATTGTTTAAAACAGATCCGGGTTTCTAGCTAAAAATTAAAATGGGATGGCGTCGCTAGTGTGCCCTACCCGTCACCTTAAGTTTCAGGCTCGATTCCCGGTTTGTTTAATTTAACAAATTAACAACTCTTATTAGCCTAGGCCTAGATTAGCTCGAAGGAAATAATAGGAGTGCATAGGTATCTTCTAGGTAATCTTGCTACATCTTAGACCATATTATCACTTACCATCAGGTGAAATATGGTCAAACGCTTACCTATCTACAGTAAAAAAAAGGAACTCCTACTTGTCACTTAGTACAGGTAGTTATTTATTTATTATTTGCTAAAAAGTTCGAAAAACTAAATTGTTCGCCAGATCAACAGCATCTTGTAGAAACGTTAATAATTATAAATATGAAAGGTATAAAATTAAACTGTGACATTTTATGTTAGTCAAGTATGTATATTTTTATATAAATAATCTGTATAATGTTTCAATTCGATAATATTTTTTTATACAGGAATCTACAGTATTATACGGGTCTAGCAGTAGTAGCCTACAAGGTCCCCAAGGCGAGCGGGGACCAATGGGCCTTCCTGGTCCCCAGGGAGAAAGGGGCTACCAGGGTAATAAGGGTGAACGTGGCTTGCACGGTCCAAAAGGAGATAAGGGGGAGAGGGTAAGTTGACATTTCTTACACATTTACGGCCGAATACTTACTTTTTTTTATAATTAAATAACATCGTCGTTTAAGTTTTAACACCACGTAACTTATTTTTAGCATATTCTCAGGAAAGCTAAAAGACTGATTGTGACTTACGTGGTGACGTTTATAGCGTATGTCTTTTAATGATTTCAGTGCTGTTACTTTTCTGTTTTTTTAGTCATACCTTAATTCTTATTAGGCTAAACGACGCGTCTTTCGATTCTCTAGCGAATGGCATCAAAATGTCGAAACCGCCAAAAAATTAATTACACTATGTTAGAACATAAATGGCGATGTGTTGGAAAAGATAATTAATAATAAGAATCGTATGATGACTTATTTTTTACTTTCCTTTAAAAATAATAAGTAATAGTTCAGGGCCGTAGCTAGGGCGGGTACCGTGGGACAATATCTTACCTTAAAAATCTACGATAGGCCTGGGTCCCCCCTGTCGTAGATAATACGGTGAGGCGTGACTTTAGCTACATCCCTGCAGAAGCTGGAATACACTGTCACTATAAAATAATGTGTAAACCCTTTACAAGAAGTTATGAAGTGATAAAAAATACATTTCAACCTATCATCATTTTGTAGAGAAAAAAGGAAATATCGTAAATCTAAATTGTACTTTCGCTCGATTCAGGGCTCCTATGGGAGTTTATTAGACATAATGTTTTGCCTAGATTATAAGACCGACCGTTATTGCCGAGTGGTTTAAAAGACGCCTGGGAATTCCTTAAGAGGGTTAGGGTTATAAATGAGTGTTTTAGGGGAAAAAATGGGGAAATAAAATCTGTGTGCTGGTCATATATCATGGCTATTAGTAACCATCTTTAATAAATTTCCGGTAAAATACCATTAATGGAGTACTTATCTGAAGGGTTAAAATAAACAAATGTATCATGAACAGTGATCGGAATAGGAAGTGCAATTATAGACGACCCGTTTGGAACAGTGGTAGTGAACGCTGCCTTTGGTGCAAGGGTTGCAGGTTCGATCCGCGCACAGTACAAAGATTTGCATGAACATGTCTATTAGTATTAAAGAAAACACCCAGTTTTTCTATGTATTTACAAAATAAAAGTATTAATAGAATATACTCGTATTTGTAATCCACTAGTTGATACTGATATCGTAGCACAGGTGCTATGAGCTATCTATCTCGGTATCAGATCGATGTACGTGATGTTGTGAAATATTTATTTATTTCTAGATCCACATTATATTGTGAGATATTCGGAAATGTTGTATACGTGTAAATTAGATTTTCTCGTATCAGAAATTATAAAGTAAAACAGGTATTTAAGTAAGTGGTCGAAGGCCAGTTGGCCGTCCAAAGTACCGCTGGAGAGACGCGGTCGAAAAGGATTTGCATGGGCTTCTGCTGGGTGACTGGCAGGAGGTGGGGCAGGACCGACCTAGATGGATACTCTTATTATCAGAAGCCAAGGCTTACTTTGGTTCGCTGCGCCTACCTAGTTAAATTTTGTAAGTGAAACATTATATTAGTGTTATATTTAGTATAAACAGCTCCTATCGTTTTCATCCGAATGTAAGCGCCGTTGGCGTGTCCATGTTATGATTTCCTCAAAAGTTGTACACCTAAATTCGATCACTGATCATGAACCTAGAAAGATATCTTTGTTTCTAATAACGTCTATAGACTTATTTAGGCATATCCTTATAATTTATTCACTCATGAATATTATAAAATTGGCAACTAGTGATATGTGTGCGTAACATATTTGATTGTGATGTTTTTAGGAAATAAATATTAATTTATTAAGGATACTTTATTAACAAATTAGTTTATCAACAAAATTATTTTAGTAGGTACATAGATAAGTCAATGAGCATATTTATATAATACCAACAAAAAATGTCTCACAATAAAAGTACATAAGGAAGACGGGCAAGAATAAATATTAGCCCTTACTTCCACAAGTGTATGTTTGTTATAACGCACAGGCAAGCCAAGGCAACGAAAACAGGTGGAACGAATAATCCACTAACATACGAGGCACTAAGAAATTTGGGGCAAACTAACAAAATCAAAGTGAAATCTCACAGACCGTCACTAATTTCGTACGTACGTATAATAAAAGGGGCCGAATGCAATAAGCGTCCGGTTTGACCCTCGTAACGTAGTGTTATATTACCTTCGACCCGTAACATTATAACTGTGTTACAGGGTTACATGGGCCTGAGGGGCCCACATGGTGCTAAAGGCGAGCGTGGCCAGGCCGGCCGCGATGGGACTCCAGGGTTGCCGGGCGCGCACGGCCGCCCAGCAGAAAAGGGTGAAAAAGGTACGACTAACAAACGCACTCAACCATCAAATTTTATGTTACAGTATGACCCTTATTTATACGGGGGAAATGCGATCGCAAGATTTTAGGGCTTCATAGTAACGGTTTGGAAAATCTTTATTTCTTCGCACTATACCCTTGTACGGCTTCAAGTGTACGCCAGCTTTTATTTATTAGTGACGTTTCATTTTACGGACGCCTGCTTACTTTTTTATGCAGCTGTATCGGAACGGGAAATCTTGTTGTTATATATTTATAAGCCAATTTGAAAGTATGCAGCGGCGCTTTTTGATGGTTTCTCTTCTGTTTATCTTTGGGTTCCTTATTTTGAAATAAACAATTTACCGTGGGAGAGTCATGAATGGACGGCTCGAGCGGAGTGACAACACGACCTCATAGAAAACTGGCGTGAAGCAGCACTCTGCTGTGTTTCGCTGCGAAAGTGAGGGAACTGGAGGGCCGATGAGGGAGGAAGTTGGGTTTGAAGGTTGTACAGCGCACTTGTGACTTCACTGGTGTCGCGGTTGTCCATGGGCGGCGCCAATCGCTTACCATCAGATGAACCATTTGCTCGTCTGCCACCTATCACGTAAAAAATATATATATAGCAAACACACGGGTTACCCTAACGTCTCGTCATCTCGGTTATTCACGCCGTTGGGCATGAGTGACTGGCCTCGAGCCAGGTTTTAGGGTTTGCACAGCAGTCGTGCCTATACAGGCTGGTGGTCATCTTATTCTTGCATGAAGGAGGCTTAGTCATTGTCATGTCTCCGTGGCCTCCTTTTCCTTATTATATTGTTTGCTAACCCGTTCTTTATACCTCTTTAAGCGCCTCAATATCAAGCCACTGACTAATGAATGATATTGTGTTATAAGTATCAATCCTAAAAATTTACAACGGCAATGGCAGACAAGCAGACGGATCGCCTGATGGTGAGAGATGGCCGACGCCTATAAACACCCGCGACACCAGTGACACAGAGTCACAAGTGCGCTGCCAACCTTATAACCGGGGGGTTAAATCTGACGAAAGGGTTTTCGTCAGAATTAGGCCTCCGGTACCAGTAGCGAAACACAGCATGGTGCTGTTTCACGCCAGTTTTCTATGAGGCCGTGGTATGCCTGGTTGAGCCGGCCCATTCATGGAGTGGCTCTCCCACAGTCAAAACGTGCGAGTCTATTCATAACTCTTGCATTGATGCGTGAAAAAATTGTCCATGAAAGAAGGCCATAATGTACATTTGTGATTATTGAATCGAAATGATATTGAACCCCCGGTCCCACGATATCAGCTGAATACGCTGAATTTATTGGCAATAAGTCCTTGCCTTATTTATTAAATAACATGATTGGCAAACTGCCAATATTTTCCTGAGCGCTACCTCTTTGGCCCTTCAAGGCTAAAGTGAATAAGCACTTCTAAGCTAACATGTAACAGAGTTGTCGACATTTTCGTTTTCGTATGGTAGAGGTAGTCATGTTTGTCTAGTGGTAAAATTATTATTGTACGGAACATATAAAACCAGACCTAAAAAGCTATAAATATCCGACTATTGGAATTAAATAATAAAAAGTAAAAGTATCCGCTTACTCACTGTAAAACATGGTGGATATCACCTGGAGCCCATTTCGTCGTGCCCGTGACATTTATTTTCATACGACATATATCACTAAAACATAGTTTTTTTGTATGGTTTTTCAGGTGATATCCGCCATGTTTTCAAATAATCACGAGCACTAGAATTGGGCTCCTGAAAACCAAACAAAAAACTTTGTTTTAGTGATATATGTCGTATGACAATAAATGTCACGAGCACGAGAATTGAGCTCCTGATACGAGATGTCGCGATCTTCAAAAAAGGAGTGTAAAGGTTTACATTGGATAAACCTTACCACTCCTTTTTTGAAGAAACTTATGCAGTATTTCCCCGGAAAAAACCTCAGATGTTAGCTTATTCTACAGCTGGAGCGTTGGCGGGAGGAAATTACTCTAGAATCGTGCTGTGCGAGATCATTTGGTTGGGTTCCAAAGCGTCCGGTTTTACGACTGAGACCAGTGCGTTGGTAAAATGTGTATGTTAGCATTATGTCAAAAGTACCTCGGAGCATACACCATTATATGTACAGTCAAAGGACGAAAAGGTTTTCAAATTGATTCGTTACGTATGCTATGAGCACTTATTACCTTCCGTAAATTTGTCAGTAATACCTACCTGTTACATAGAAAATTATGCTTAACTGTTAAATACTGGTTAAATATTAATGTTTGGTTTATTTACAGGTGCCCGAGGACTTCCTGGACCACCAGGTCCTCCATTACCATTGCCTACAGTATCGGAAAACTCCGTCACTAGTGAAACAATTAGAAATGGTAAGTTATAGTTATATTTCCCCAGTTGCATCCAAAGTTCTCGCTTTAGAGTCCATGGTACGCTAGGACCATAATTCAGGATTTGAGGAGTCTGGTAATTACTATAAAGCGACTGCCGTCTGACATGCTCAACCAGACCAACTAGTACACGTTTACAATTTTGAGAAACTATTCGAAAAGTGTAGGTTTCCTGATGATGATTTTCCTCAACAAAGAACTAATGGTAGACACATGCACATAGATTTGAATAATCCAAAGTTGCATGCTCGGCTTCGAACCCGGTCCTTCCGTAGGTATGGAAGGCGCGTTTTCGAACCACTGAGCTACCATAGCTCTTAAAACGCCCTTCCTGCGTCTCTTTTTCCTAATGACTACAACCTCAAACCCCCTTATTACAAATCGCGAATTAAATATAGTCCCGGATCAAAATTGGTGCCGGCCCGTTTTAACATTGTGTGTTGGAACGAGATGACATGAGCTTTAGTACGGTAAAAACTTTAGATCACGATTTATAATCACGTGGAAAATTTAATGTTAAAGTCCTCATCTTAGCGTGCATGGAAGTTTATTCCCTGCATGGAAGGCACCCACTAAGCTACCATCGAAAGATATTTTAGCCCTTAACCAGGCAACTAGAGATCATTTGTTTCATTGGTTTTCAACCTTATCTCATCTGTACAAAGTTCAAAATCTGGTGGTCCCGTATGGTTACCTGCCTGGTTGAACGTATAACGCATGTTATCGTATTGTCATCGAATGATTCCCAGTTGTGTCTAAAGTGTATGCGTAATCTAAGCTTCCGTAGTCTGCGCACTTTGCACGCTATAAGTATTTGGTGACGCCTGTTTAAAGTATCAGCCTATATACTGTCCCACTGTAGGGCAAAGGCCTCCATCATAGAAATAAAGTAATCGCTACTATGATAGGATTAGGCTTAATCACCACACTTGACTAATGCGGATTGGTGATTACAATCCCGAGCTATGTTCGAAAAATTTTAAAAATATCTTTGCTCGACCCAGGATTCGAACCCAGGACCTTAAGATCAAGGCCTGGTACTCAAATGCCTGTTACCTATAGGTAACAAGAAATCATACAGCCATAGCTCATTTTGCTTCAAGTATTATCAATGAATGAATGTATGATAATGATGAAGATAAAAAAATCTTTATTCAATTCAGGTCCATACAGAACACTTATGAATGTCAAAATAGGTACATATATTATCATCTATCGCTGGTTCGGAATGTCGATTTCTACTGAGAAGACACCAGCAATAAACTCAGTAGTTACTCTTTTCAAATATTGATGATGTTACAGAGTTTCAATTGAGAAGAAAAACAAATTCAATCATCAAAGTTAACAGACTAGTATAAATAACAAATCAAAAGACTAATCGATTAACATGACCAAGAGTCCTTATCTTTTAAATAGTCTTGTACTCTATAGTTACCTTTCTTCATTAGGCAGCTTTTAATATGTGACTTAAACTTATCCAGTGATAGGTTAATATGAAATGTATTAAAATTGAATGTTCCTGTCTTTATACTAAAACTAATCGTACAAACACATTTTACTGTTATTTTACGATCGTATTCGCTAATAGGTAACTTTCCCACAATTTCATGGCTTTTTCATCACAGCTCCTGAATATAAATGACGTCATATGTAATTTTGTAGGCGTCCGGGATCCGCAACACTTGAAGGCTGTGAAGGCTGATCGGGGAGAGAAAGGAGATAAGGTAAATCATTTTCAATGTGTATTTAATGTAAAATGTTTACCATATTATTATGGTTAAGGCTTGTCAAATTTAGGCCATGTTTATAAATGGGCCGATGATGAAAAGGGGAGGTATGATTTTTTTTTCCTTAGCTTATAAATTGAGTATTTTGATTAGATGCCTAGCATCTTTTTAATGTGGTAGGTGGCAGATGAGCAGTCAAATTACCTGATGGTAAGTAATAGCTGATTGGATAACTACAAGAGCGAGTCCAAGATTTTACTCCCATTCACCTCATATTAGGCCTTCGGTACTCTCACTTCATCGTAGCGTTTAATTCCTGGTTTCATTAAGAATTTGGGGAATTAAGTAATCGTAACCACCAGAGGTTGTAAGTTTCACTCACACGACGAAACATAGCGAAAGTCCACTGCACGCCGGTTGTCTGTGAGGCCAAAATATCATGTCGGTGGTGAACATTCATGCCTAAGCATGACTTATCATTGTGTTTGTAAATGGACACTTCATATTTGGATGAAAAAGGTCGAACATTTACCGTAGGTAATACATAACCAAACAAAATCTTTCACCACAAGGGTGCTGTTTTAGGAACTGTAATGTTTTTGTAGGTAAATCATCTCGATGGATGGCGGTCTAATACTGTGCGTTTCTCCCGGAACTTTCTACCACGTACCTCAGTTCTGTGGAACGGTTTGGCTGCAGGAGTAATTCCGGACGGCTACGACTTAGGGATCTTCAAGAGAAGAGCGTACTCTTTTTTAAAAAGGCCGGCAACACATTAGCGATCTCTCTGATTTCGCAGATGTTCATGGGCGGCGATGATTACTTTCCATCAGGTGACTCGCTTGCTCGTTTGTCCGCCTCTAGCATAAAAAAAATAAATCATTAATCCGTTTTGTCTTGCTACTTAGAACTACACCTAGCTAGCGTACTTAGGTGCTAATAACATAAAATATTTATAGGTGTCATGAAATTGTAGCCAAGTCAAAATTATTTGTAGAAACACGTAAATTTTGCCGACTCAAGACACAAAAATCTCGAAATATTTTTGAATCACGTCAGCTGAAACTCTCCGTACTGAATTGAAATTCATACCTTTCTTGAATAATAAATCCCATCTCAGAAGCGTAAGGTATAAGTGATAGGAAAAACCGAACGATGAATTGGTGCTGAAAATCCTTTTCAATAGGATACCTACCAACGAGTAAGGTAATAACAGTCTGGATACCTACCTACTACTTTCTACAGAATATGTACAGAGAAAAAAGCTAAAGCTCTTAAATATAATCCTAAAAGAACTTGATTTCTTTTCAACTCTGAAACTTTAAATCATCTTGTCTGCATAATTAACGTAATTCCAAAGGCTCATTATAATTATGCGTTGGCGTGTGAACCAGTCATAACCAGATTCCATATCTAATTTGTCTTAATAACTGATAAAAATATGATTAAAAGTTTGAGATTTTCTAAGCTGAAATGGCGCCACCTCTAGTCAACACCTGGCTCTCAAGATGTTTTTTGTAAACCTGCTGACGGTACTTTTGAAATCGAATGATGCGTGCTCCTAACGTTTAGTCTAACAATATCTTTTTTTTTTGTTTGTGAGTCTAACCGGCAACTGAACTGATCAATTAAAAACAAAAAAGTTCCATTTTTTAAATTTTCTTGTCAGCGTTAATGCGGAGATGTGTCGCGTCATCTATCTAAACGCTGTAAGTAAGAACATACATATAGTCGAACATCGGACCCCCTTCTTTTTCAAATGTATTTATATTTGTTTAATTATAATGTTTTTATATTTTTCTTAGGGTGAAAAAGGAACAAGAGGCATGGAAGGCCCGCAAGGGTTCCCTGGTAACGATGGAAAGCCAGGGGAGCGTGGGGACATTGGACCGTCAGGTCTTCCTGGGACCCAAGGTCTACAAGGCACTTTAGGTCCGAAAGGAGACAAGGGTGAGGCCGGGCCACCTGGGCCAGTGGCCATATCGAGAGATGAAGCGTTGGTGATGACCAAGGTACCTTTATGATTCACTTTTCTGCAACAATGTAAAGCAAATTGACTAAAATAATGGACGTTTACTAAAGAAAAAAACAATACATTTTGACTTATCTTTGACGAAATACTTACGGTATTTTTAAAGCGGGTGACTATGCAGGTCTTATTCAGACCAGTATCACTGCGACCAGTTTGATCTATTGTGGTCACCACTGTGCTACATATCAGTTCAAAACCCTACACTTTTCAGAAAGAGTATTCATTGTTTGGGACTGAGAACCCTAGCTTCACTGGGACTCAAAAAGTGCTTTCCCAGATATATGCTACGTTTTCGCATCAGTGGTCCGCAATACTTACAGTAATTAGGAGACGAAATAGTACCTATTCTGAAGCGATAGTAAAATGGCCGGTTCTAAGATGGAACTGACAAATTTTATTATTGGAAGAGACGACTCTTCGCGGTTGACATAAGCAAATTAAAAATAATTACCTTTGTGTTATGAGAACAAAGATTTTATTTGAAAAAAAAAAATAGAACACAAGATTAAAATCTTGTTAAAAAGTCGATCAACACTTTTGTTAATTTCTAGGGTGATAAAGGAGAATCAGGACCACGAGGTAAACGAGGTCACCCCGGGCCACCTGGGCCTAGAGGTCCACCAGGATTACCAGGTCCCCCGGGTACACCGGGAACAAATGGACCTTCAGGGGATATTGGTCTTCCAGGGTGGACGGTAAGATTAATGTTTGAATGCTACGAGTTTGAATGGTATAACAGAGTTACACCATAGATTTATACCAAGGATAAAGATAAGTCGAATCAGAGCTAAGGGTGAAGTTTACCAACTTTCAAAACCATTAAACGGTTCCTAATCATTATTTATTTAAACTGACTTGTCATAAATTCAAATTAATAAAATTAAACAAGATGGCAATTGTTCTGTTAAAAAGCTGTTTACAAAGTTTTTACCAACTTTTCAAACCACGGTAATCACACTTTCACCATGCTTTAACAATACCAATCAGTGGTTAAAGTTTTATTGCCGTAGTTTTAAAGCTGGCGAACTTATTCAATTAAAATTCATAGGTATACGGGTATTCTAAATGTATTTTTATGCCTTTGCTATTCTTGTCATGGACCATAATGAGATAAAATGATTTAAAACTGGAATTAACACGATGATTATTATTAATGCCGCTTGTGACCACGTCTGCTGTAACGCAGCTGAAACATCAAGCAGTAAGTACATAACAATGTACTTAATATTATTAATAATCGTCGCGTTAATCCCCGTTTAAAATAAGTATAGTTATAATGCACTACTACTTTACAATAAAAAAGCTCCGTACTTAATGCTATGGAATCTTTATCTAAGCTTTGGTTGGACTTATTATGGTTACGCAAAATTAATTATAATTCTGTGCAAAATTAAGGAGAAACATCTTAATTTTAATTATTTTCCTCAGGGTCCGCCGGGGGCAACGGGTCAGTCAGGACCTCCAGGGCAAAAGGGTGAAAAAGGTGATCCCGGACTAAATCCACTAGACTTAGAAAAGGTAAGCGAATTACAGAATTCTTAGAGAACGCCGCTTATTAAATTAAGCACATGGCGCAATGTAACAAAAGAATAAGAGCTATGATTTATTGGCCTCATTCATAAAATTCATTTGCAAGTAACAATACAAAAAAGAACATTAGCTACTCGTGTTTGCGACTAGTGATGTACAAAACTCGAGGCTCGAGTTCTACTATTGACGAGCGTAGAATATCTCCGGTGCAAAATTGTGACTGCGGAGAGAGAGACGAAATTTTAGTCAAAGTCATCAAAGCGAATACTGCGGTTATATTGACTGGACTTAATAAGTTTACTGTGGGTTTTGTAAGCTCGCAGGCCCAAGCTTAGTTCAGTTATGTCCTCTATGAGCCACGCCATGAGGCTTCATAAGAACTAGGTCTAAAAATTAAAGCCAGGCTTCTATAAAAGTTTATGTCTATGAATTTAATGTCTTTAACATTGAAAAAGCTACAAGGCACAATATATATGCCCTAAGTCCCAGAAATAATGGTTAGAGCTTCGAAAAAGACTTCCGAGTCGTTATACTCCATACATATTTCATACAAACGAGACGAGGCATGTAGAAGATGAAGAGAGTTATACAATAAATAATCAATATTTTACAACATTATATACATTGATTTGACTCTGAGATAGGTAGCTCAAGCACCTGTGTTACAGATATCAGAATCAACAGTGGGATTACAAATATATACATATAATACTTATCTTTTGTAAATACACACTTATACTTACATAGAAAACACCCAGACTAATACAAACAGACATGTTCATGCACACAAATGTTTGTACTTTATGGGGTTCGAACCCTTGGACCTAATGCAGCGTTTACTACCACCGTCCCAATCGGATCGTCTGTGACTCAAGTGACTCAACAATGTGACTAATGAGATCTTGAGCCTTGTACAATGTAGTTACATCACTATTCGCGACCTGCACAACAAATGAATAACGACAATCCATTTGTCCCGGTAAAGATAAAAGGTGAGAAA
Source organism: Marasmia exigua (assembly GCA_019059595.1). NCBI lineage: Eukaryota > Metazoa > Arthropoda > Insecta > Lepidoptera > Crambidae > Marasmia > Marasmia exigua. The sequence continues at coordinate 16,315,452 of CM032478.1, read as the reverse complement.
GGCGACCGAGGATACGACGGCGCCCCGGGCGCGCCTGGCAAAGAAGGAGCGAGAGGTCCACAGGGGCCTCCGGGTAACCCGGCGTCGAACATAAAATACATCTCGGTACCTGGGCCCCCCGGCCCGCCGGGCCCCCCCGGGCCTCCAAGCGGGCCGTACAACGAAGTTCCGACCGATACATTGACCGATAGTCCAGGGATTAATCGACGCGATCCCGCCACAGGTGAGCATTAAGAACTTTCAATGAATAACGAATAGGTTATCATGGACTGATTTCGGAACTTTTGTTTCGCACGACCGCTCTTTTTAACAATTTCCTTTTATCGGAAACTCTTTCCAGAGGTTATGATTAAAATTTTGTGTTATTTTGAAATGTTTTCAACATAGAGTAACTTATATGAGATGAGATGAGGCATCGGTCGGCCAAACAGTACTAGCGCCATCTAGAGGAAAACGACCACCTTCGACAGTTAGTCAGGGGGATAAAACATCGTAAATTATTTATTTGCCACAAAATACAATTCCCAATTCGTTCTGGATCTCTAGTTTAATCCCCGTACATTTTTAAAATTGCTTATGTCGGCAGGCGGTTTGAGGTCATTGTTTCGAAAACACGCTTTACCAGTGCGATGTAAAAATGCATAGAGACATGTACTGAAACCACGCCAAACCACCTGCTTGATAGCTTTTTAAAGATCCATCTAACGAAAAACGCTTAACTACTTCCTGTATTGTGTCCTATACTAAAGAAAAAAGTACTAAGTGAAATGACTTTGGTTTTAATTAGGACGTACTTAGATTTCCTAACAATAAAAAAAATATATATTTTTTGGTTACATAGGTGACTACACATTGAAAGTGGCACATTAACATTCTTGAAATATAAAGCAATGACATTCTGATTCTTTTTATTTTGAACTCGACCTGATACCATCTGTCATAAAATGGCATTTCATCCTAAAAGTGTAGGTAGACCGCCACTAGTACCACATATTATATCCACGTAAATATTAACCGTCTCGAAAAAAAGGAGGTTATCAATTTTCTTATGAATAACGATCTTATGAATAACGAATGACAGCTAATGTATACAAAACTTAAAACTAAGTACATTTTTTATGTGATAAGTGGCAGACTAGCAGACGGATCACCTGGTAAGCGATTGCCGCCGCCTAAAGACACCCTCGACACCAGTGGAGTCAGAAGTGCGCTGACAACCTTTAAACCCCCTTTCCCCCGGATTGGGCCTCCGCACACTTGAAACTCAGCACAGTGCTGCTTAACTGTGTGAGGCCGTGCCGAAACGTGGCTGTCTCGTGGTCAGACTTAAATCATGTTACTAGGTAATTTAACGGTGATAATTGGTTTATAATGGCTTTTGCTCAAACCAATTACTTTTTTATTTTTTTTCACAGGTAAACAAAGGGATCCTCTACACATTCTGCGAAGTTTGAACCACCTAATGCAATTCCGGCCAGATTCATACGGTATGTTAGGATATCAAGCATAAAATTATTTATTAGCTAAATATGGTAATGTAAGTCATTAACATGTTAGCGACATAAATTGTTACATATACATATTCACTGACTGCCTCATTGGTGCAGTGGGTAGTGCGTCGCACTTTGAAGCGAGGGATGCGCTTGGGGTCCCGGGTTCAATCCCCGGGTCGGGACTGAATTTTTACCTGAGTTTTTCTGTAATGAAATTCACAGTATCAGCCCGAAGTCTGGTAGTTGGCGATGTTGTACCCCCGTGCCTGGGAAAGCACGTTAAGCAGTCGTGTCACGCTGGTGTCTTATGGGAGATGTGGGAGTGCACTAGTGTTTGCGCACACACTTTAGCACTAAAATATATCCTGCGTAAGTGGCTGATCGTTGATATTAGCCATCTTAGCTGAAATCGGTTGGAGGATATTACATATTCAACGATTTATATTCTGCAGCATTCACGGTACTAAAATATTAAGTTCTTACGTAACTATGTACATTTTCTACGATTTCGATACTGCAGTATCCATGGTACTAAAATTGATGGTATTAGATTCTAATAATACATACATAGATAGTGTCCGCGACAGCAAAAAAGGCCAGTGAAAAACGCGCGTCCAGTTGGTGGCGTTAACATTCAAATTTGAATTTTAAGTCCATTGACATAATCCCCCTTATTGCAAATTTCGACCTAAGAATAGTTCCGGAATAAAATACGTGCCAGCCCTTTTTAACATTGCGTGTTAGTACGGGATGACATAAGCTACAGTGCGGTACCAACTTCAGATCGCGATTTACAATAAGGAAAAGAATCTAAAATTTTAATCCCGTGTTTTGCTGCGGCGAGAACTCTACCTCCAATTTCAATGGTAAAGCAATAATAGTTTGTTTTGAAACTCCTTGCGTGATTATATCAGAAACGATGAGGCCCACAGACATAGCCTAAAAGATTGCATGCCTCAAGTGGCAATGTGCAGGACACAGTGAGGAAAACAGACGGCCGTTGGGGCGGAAGGATTCTTGAGTGGAGGCCACGTACAGGAAGCCGCAGCCGTGGCAGGCCCCCACAAGGTGGACCTACGATCGGTTGAAGGTCGCGGGGATCCATTGGATGCGGGCGGTACAGGACCGATCTATGTGGAAAACATTGGGGGAGTCCTTTGTCCAGTAGTGGGCGTCTAATGGCTTAAATGATGGCGACGATGATAAATGAATTAAATTATGTTTTCTTACTCCGCTGGCTCAACGACCCAAATAGAGTCTTAGCCTCCCAAACAAGAGATCGCTACTTCGGTCGAACCTGCGCTACTTCTTGCCAATAATTGACCAGAAGCTCGCGTAAACTAAAAATAAAAATTACTATTCCGGACGGCTACGACTTAGGGACCTTCAAGAGAAGAGCGTACTCTTTTTTAAAAAGGCCGGCAACACATTAGCGATCTCTCTGATTTCGCTGATGTTCATGGGTGGCGATGATTACTTTCCATCAGGTGACTCGCTTGCTCGTTTGTCCGCCTCTAGCATAAAAAGAAACTTATGTATAATATTATCCTAACTTAAAATTTTTGTTTTTTAGGTTACATAGATCCATTAGGAGAAAATTCAGAATTTGACGACGAAGAAGACGGGAGAGCTATTGTGGGTACTATAATATTCAAAACCACGGAATCTTTGTTACGGGTAAGTGTTTCCACTCACACTTTTCAAAATCAATCTTTCTTATAACTATATTCATAATTTATAAGTGGAGTCACCATTAGTGTCGCAGCAATGCTTTAACATTGCCACCTGCATTAAACTGTGGCCACTGAGTGTGGTGAATCAGTACGTCTGCCGTAAGCCTTTGCGTTTAGTATAATATTCCCGTAGTTACAATTATTTTTATCTATTAGTGGCAATATTATACTTCATTTTCGCAAACATTTTATTTATTTATTTATTCACACAAGACAAATTACAACCATAACAAAGTATAGTAGTTTTAAAATTTATAAACAATATTAATCTGGATTGTAATTCAAAAATATATGCGTAATATGTTACTTTTTAAACAGTAGATAATAGGTAAACATATAATGACATTCATTATATTTAGCTTTTACTTTGCTTCATTCTATTTTGTGTTGAATTAGACTTGGTATGAGGATAATAAACCATTGTATAAAAAGTTGGCGATTAAAAAGAGTAACTGGCGAGTTTCTTGCCGGATCTTCTCGACCAGAAACAACTTTCCGAGCCGGTGGTATCATCGCATTATGTTTATTATTATTTTTTTAGTATATTTTATGCATCAACATATATATATGTATTAACATGTATATTATTACATAAGTACTTATAAATAGTCTTAAAGCATTCAAATGTATGATGATTTGTAAGTGCTGTTTACAAGCCTATGCAAATAAAGAATTATTTTACTTTGACTTTGACATTAATAAGTAAACAACAATAATAATGGTAAAATCCGCGACCTCATTTTTTACAAGAGCAATAGGTACCTAACTGCAATATGTGCAGGTTAGATAAGTTCAAATAATACGGATAGAGCAGACAGATTCAGCACGGATGCTGAGCTGCCGCAACACCATGGCCAGGCCTGGCCGGAGTGGGGTCCGTGGAGTAGTGTCCCTTAGTATCTTTATCATTTACATTTCATATTTGTAACATATTTCGACAAATCAGATAAATATTATTTATTACACAAATTTAGGTACACACAAAAACAACTATGATACAAAAACAACAGATAATACAGGCGATTTCTTCTACACAACCAAAAAAAAATGGCAGTTCTTATTTCTGCCGCACCATTAAGAAATGGAACTCATTGCCGGCGCATGTATTTCCCCCTTCCTACAATATGGCTTCCTTTAAACGAAGTATGAAGAAGCATCTCGCTGGCCAGTATGGCGGTGCCAACGGAGGTGATGCCTTGACATTGTTTCCATTTATTGCAACTTAGGCTCTTCTCTTGCTTACCATCATACTCAGGAGAACCATAAAATATACTGTGGCACTATAAAAAGGCCCTTATATATTGGAAGATAGATCGGAAGGTGATTTTTTTTTTCATTTCAAAAATATTATTATGAAAAAAATAATTTTATTTGTAATTGTTAATTTTTGTTTGTAGCTGGGCGCCAATACTCCCCTGGGAACGCTGGCTTACGTAATACAGGAACAAGCTTTATTGGTTCGTGTGAATTCTGGATGGCAATATGTTGCGGTAAGTGCTATTTTAATTCACCTTTATAATCCTACTAATATGATTAACGTGAAAGGATGTAGGTAAGTACTTTAACGCAAAAACTAATGAAAGGATTGTGATAATTCTTTACAATTAATTAGCTTACATATCAAAAGATTGACACAAATTACCGTCACAAAGATATTGTATTTTTACAAACCAGAAGTGAGGGTATTTTTTTTAAAAACAACAGATTGAAATAAAAGCTAGAACTACTGATAAACCCTATGACACCTTAAAACAAGCTATTACCTTTCCGACGTCCGGCTCGTCCGACTGCTCTACAAAGAGTGAGTGCGCGGGCGTCCGGCGCCGCTATTTACGTGGCCTCGCTCGGCTCGGGCTGAGGCTCACTCATGGCACATTAGATAAATACGCTAAAGCAGTATCGACACTCCGCCATTTTGTACAAAAAGTTACCTACCGTATAGGGTTGTCCTTTTATTTTTGTAAAATATTATTCTTACCTTGGGACTACTTGTTTAAGTACTGGGCCGTGATCGCGGGTCCTAGGTGCAACAAGGATCTTCTGGTGCGTGTTAAATTAGAACTAATGATATTTTTAAAGCGATCAGCATAATACTATCATACAATGTTCATACACAAAGGTACACAAAATGATTACTAAAGTTGTAAAAAGCTACGCAAAGATACATAAAATTAGACATACTTTTCAAACCGTTTTGTTTCGTTACTTGGAAACCACGTTAAGGTATTGGTCATGCACCCGATTGCTCGGGCCAAGACACAGTGAGGTAATTATCTACATAAAAGCCATAAAAATATGCCACACACATTTGATTCCAAAACACAGTGTGACAAAATCATAAAATTAGAATAATAAAAATAATACCAAAGAAAAATCATGTCAAATGCATTGTTTCTTCACAAATATGAAAATACGAGTATTATAAGTAAGTAATCCTCGCAAAAACTGTTCTTCTAATTTAAAAATGTTATTACTAAGGGACAGAAAAATATGTACAACTGGGAATATGAACCTCTTTTACTTCGCTAGCATTATTTAAATGGGACTTATTCTTTGTCCCATCGGGCGAAGCTTTGAATAAGTTAAAACGTTCCTAAGGCGCCTACACATTTTCATAAAGACATGCATAAAAAACAGTTTTTTTTTTCAATTAATTTGAAATAGGTGCATTGACAAGTTTAAATGGCAGTGGGCTGGCCATATCAGCCGCAGAACTTGCAAGTCAGTTCTATAGTGGAGACCACGACTCTGTAAATGTAGGTATTGTACCTAGGGCGCCCTCAGGTCAGATGGAGTGACGGTCTAGGCAGGATGGCTGGCTGGAGCTGGATGCGATCAAAGATGCCAAAGATCATCGGAGTGGCGAATTTTAAGAGAGGCCTATGTCCAGCAGTGGACTGCTAGAGGCTTATGACGATGATGAGGTGCTTAGGAGCATCATCTTCTTCGAACTAGCTTCCATTAACATATGATTTCTATTAGGCCTCCTTGAATTTTAAATTTTTCTCTCCAACATTGTACCTGAGTTTACTCCATGCAAGATGTACCTATGTTTTATCATACTTAACTATTTGCTTTTGCGGTAGGTACTTACTATTGCGGTTGATTGCAATATCCAAAATGTATTTATACTACATGATACATGCAGGATCGGGTAGACGCAAGTGGAGCTGTCTGTTATTTACTGTATTCTCTTCTTTATCATCACACTCTTGGCAGAGGGATTGTGGTCATCACATCAGAGTTGATGGCTTGCTTCACAATCCTCCGCCAGCCAATAGTATCATCATCATCATCGTCAGCCCATTTAAGTCCCCACTGCTGGGGCACGGGCCTCCCTCAATCACATGAGGGGTAATTGCCATACTCACCACGCTTGGCAGACGGGTTGGCGAGGGTTTTGATATAAATGCAGAGTTTTCCTTCTCTGGGTGCTGATGATCATGCCAGCAGCTTTACCTTAGTCGCCTTTTACGACCCCTCTTAGCCAGCAGTATAGTAGTAAAGTATCAGCCTACATACTGTCCCACTGCAGGGCAAAGCACTCCATCATAGAAATCAAGTCATCACTGCTATGATGGGATTAGGCTTCATCCACGCTTGCCTAATGCCGATTGTTGATCACAATCCCGAGCAATGTTCAGAAAATTCGAAACATACCTTTCCAAGATCACGGCCTGCTACTTAAACCACTAGAGCGATGGGGTGATATTACTGTACTTATAATCAAAATACTTCTTTGGTATAGAACCGGTCATCAAAAAGTATAAATAATATTTCACCCATATTAAGGAAAGTATGCTAATGCCTTAAGAAAAACATTTTTTAAATATAATTCAGAATTCCAACGTAAAGGCTCCTATTAAACTTATAAACGGTACCTACGTAGAATCGCTGACTTGTGAAACGTGATATTAGAATATTCATGTACATGTGAGGGTTCTAAACCTTTGCTTAAATTATAAGCTTTAGAAGAAAATATATTTGAATGTAACACAGTTGTAAAGTTCTCTCAGTTTTCAGTGGAAGCTAAAAATCTGAAAAATGATTTTATGAGCGTTGTTGGCGACGGTAGTGCCTGCAAAACGGCAATAAGATGTACACTTTGCATATCCCGGATTCGTATTATTTTGTATATAAAGGAACCCGTCTATAAAGTTTAAAGCTATATTCTATATACAGTATAACTTATACCAAATATTTCGTACTGGGGTAATTCCGGGAAACAATTTTAAATGTACCTATTATCTGGAATGTAAAGTTGCCTAAACTTGACGTTGCGTGATGAAAGCGCGTCGCCCGCTCCTTCCATATGAATTAAAAAGATATCGTACGACTTATATACATTTTTAATAAGTTTATTAATTACGCAAATTACCTCTTCAAGGTAAATAAGAGTAAGCATAGATGGTAACACACACCAGCCTGTTTCCAGTGTTGGCACATAGGCTTACTCTCACGTGGTGGGTGAAGGGTGATATCACGCTCACACATGGCAAATTCACACATAATAAAATTTTTTTTTATAGCTAATTAGACCGAGGTGTCAGGAGAATAACAAAAATTCATTTTATTTTTTGTCTTTGTTAAAACAGTCAGCCGGACCAAGATCAAAAGGCACTTCAATGACATTGACAGGGGGCGACAATTTCGCAATAAAGTTACCAGTTGTAAGAACACTTGCAAGCGTTAATGATCTATAGAACCTAAGTTAAAGTAGTTCGTTGAACTGCCAACAGATGTCTCTATGCTAAATTGCATCGCACCAGCAAAAGGTATTTTCGGATTAGATATAAGGCCAAAATGAATTTGTAAAAAATTAGCTATCCAATAAACCTGTCGTTGTACCTAGCTTTTATTGGTTTTATTTTACCGGCTGGTACATCCCCGAAGTGACCTTTATCACCAGTAATATAAAAATATTTTAGGTTGGTAATAATTAGGATGCATTTGAGAAACATATTTCAATTGTTACGAAATTATGATAGTGAGGACAGACAATTTTATATAGTTTGTTTCATATAAAACAGAACATCCTTTGTGCATAGATGAATTTTCAGCATATTTGTTGATCTAACTTTCTAGTAAAAGATTTTGTAAATTATTTTTCCATCATTATCATCATCATTTCAGCCAATAAACGTCCACTGCTGGACGTATGACCATATCTATGTCATAAATAACTGTATAGTTATTTATGACACAGATTTGAAAATCATGAATGATTTATATATATTAAATTAAAAATGTTTCATTAATATAGTAGGTATTTTGAGTAGAAATATTTAGAAGAAATTCTGGCTACACTGGTGACATTTGGTGATATTTTTAATTCTGTTTTCCGTTAGTTCCCATTTTTGCCGAGTGCCAAATGATCGTGATCGAACTATACGTTCGATCGCGACCCTTTACCGTTGGAGAGCCAAGCTTCGGCATGAATGGGCCGGCTCGACCGGAGTGATACCATGGCCTCACAAATCGGCGTGAAGCAGTACTGTGCTGTGTTTCGCGTAAGTGAGGATACCGGAGGCCCAATCCGGGGGGTAGGGGGGGTTTAAAGGTTGGCAGCGCACTTGTGACTCCACTGGTGTCGCGGGTGTCCATGGGCTGCGGCAATTGCTTACCATCAGGTGATCCGTCTGTTCGTCTGCCTACCTATTTCATAAAAAAAATGTCACTTTATTCTGTTAAAAACAACAGAGTATAGTCCGACCACGGACATTTGGCACGTGGCAAAAGTCGGAACTTATGCTATTTTGACATTTTCGCATAGAAAAAACGTTGTACAACGCCCTCTTGTCAATGTCACTGAAGTGCCTTCTGTTGTTGGTTAGTCTGTAAATAATTTCCACCTTCTTCTTAATGTGCGCTTTTTCACTTGGTTACACTTCGCCGCACTTATTACGACTTCTTCCCTGGAATAAACAGGAGAAAAAGCCTGTGATTTTCCTGATGGCGCTGGTATTGGTACCGTACCATACCCGTCTGCAGGCGCCCTTCACAGAGAGCGTGCCGACGAACATAATTTATACATCTGCTTCATAGGACAGTTCCCTTTTTTAGTTAGACAAGGAACATTTTTCGTTATGTCCGGTACGTTACGTATGTTGTGAATCTGGTGAGGTGTGTAATTTATAGTATAGCGCTCCCCCTGGAAAGATGACCCAGACGTGTACTCATTAAAAATGCTACGACACCCACCGCTGTTGACTTAGGCAAGGACTACATAAACTTTATCAGCCCGATTAACCTCGTCAAGGACAGGTCTCCTAATCAAGAATGCTGTTTATTATTTCAACTTTGGAACTTAATATTTTCCGAAATGACAAATACTATTTCTAGATTAGACTCATAGAAAATTTAAGAAAAGTAATTTCAGAATTTTTAAACACATATTTATGGAAAAAAAAAGTGAAAATCCTCCTGTGACGTCATTCAAATTATTAAGGCTATTGCTCACGTTTGCCGCGTTGTTAAAAAAAAAGTTAATCCGAAAAACCAAACGTGAAACAATGACAGAAAGTAACATAGTCGCCAAAACTTTTTTTTTATTTTACATACAGCAGCGCCTCGAAAATATGTTGAGCTTCAATACTACGTCACTTCCGGTTTATTAATTATTATTTAAAAAATCAACAAAAACACACATCGAATGAAAAATAAAAAATACTGTTCATCCTTTTTTTCTTTCTTTATTCGAAAAGTATATAAAATGTTTTTTTTTGTCGTATTGTCCATTCTGTGTATCTTTGTTCTAGATGGGTTCCTTACTAGCAATACACGCTCCGCCCATCAACAGCCCAACGCGAGTACCGATCCAGAACATTCTGGAAACATCAAGCCTTGTTCATCATAAAAATCAATTATTGGAAGGCCCAGTGGTAAGTAAAGTGAAAAAGCATACAAACCCTAAAAGGTTATTTAAGTTAATAATGCACTTTAAAATTTACCGACAGTAATCGGGTGGGACTCGAATCCACGATCTTTTGCTAACAGGGCAACTGCTTTATCGACTCAGCTACCGGAAGCCATTTGTAGGTACATACATACCTATAATATCGTCGGCTCACGGCGAAGAAAAAAGCATTTACAAATTTAGTCAACTTACCAAGGTCTCCGGTAGCCTAGTTGGTTAGCAAAATATCGTGGGTTCGAGTCCTACCCGAAGACTGTCGATATTTTTTTGAGTACATTATTAACTTAAGGTACCATAATTATGTTTTCCACTCGTTTCCTTACAAAATCGATAGGTACTAGTGTTACCCAACTATCGAAAATTTCTGTATAGGTAGGGTTTACGACTACCTTGAAAACTAGTAACAAAATGATTTTTTTTAAGACAAATTTGTTGCATACCAGTAGACGGATCATCTGACGGTAAGCGATTGCCACCGCCCACGGACACCCGCAACATCAGTGGAGTCACAAGTGCGCTGCCAACCTTCTACCAATACGGGGAAAAAGTGTTTGCTCTTTCCCACGAATTGGGCTCCCTCACTCACTCAGTAAAACACAGTATAGACGCTGCTTTATGCCGCGGCGCATGTTTTCTTTGAGGCATGTTATCACTTCGGTCGAGCCAGCCTGAAAATTTCAAGATGTCTTTTTCTGGTCAGTGTTACTTATACTAATCAAAGCTTTTGAGATGATAATAAACAATAAACTATGCCAAACCAAAAATATTAATAACGTTAGGTTAAAACATTGAAGCAAAAAAATCAGCACCCTATGATACGTTAATTACAATGCCCCCATCTAAGGCAGATCAGATAAAATGAACACAAAGCTCTAGCATTTCCTCAGTGCAATCAAGGCGAGGGTTATCTTGTAACTTGATTGGCCTGAATGTAACAGTTGGATTCTCGTGTCAGACCGGGAGCTTTGACCCTAACAATGGAAGCTTCATGTAGCTAATAGTACCAGATTTTGGTTTGAAACTAACAAAAAATGGTGGGAAATATAAAACTAAGATCATGGTTCTGTCCGGTTCGCCCAATCTTAGTCCGATATTAAATCTATAGTATAGCGCTGTCATTCTATACAAATCTGAGGCTATGTCATAGATTTATCCACGGAAAGGATTGTTTGAATCGGCCTTTAACAGACATTTTAATCAAGAGGTTGCTGTACATAGCTTACTGAATAAATGGATCAAATCTTAATCCAAGATGGCCGCAACGACCAAACTCACAAATCTTAATACCATTTATTTGCATTACATTAAAAACTTTGATAAAAATGACTGTTTATATATTATAACGTAGTAATAAAATGTTTTTCAAAATGAAGACCTTGAAATGGCGGAGTATGACTACGTACTATTATTTCTTGATACTTGGTCATGGACGAATCTTTATATTACGAGGGTTAATTTCTTTCTCGTCTAAACTAAACAAAAGGGTCTTATAGTGCCATAAAGCTGAGGGTTGTCTCATAACTGAATCTCGTATCGGGCTGAGAGCTTAAACCCTACGATCGAAGCTGTATGATTTTACTGCGAGTACCTACCTACTAGTTGGGAGACATTGCAAGGGCCACTAATTAGTAACCCGTGCGATCTCCATACAATTGTAATGGTGCGAAGTAAAAGGATTAGGATTCTCTTACAACCGTTATACTATTCATTAATGCTATATTCAATCAATCCTGTGTGGGATAAATGTAAATCCAAGATGGCCGCCAAGCTAAACGGCCATTGTGGTAACTGTTTTAATTTGCCTTGTAAAGTTTTTAATAAAAGTTTTAAAAGAAAAAAGGAGATGTACATCTACAATTTATATTGATGAGACAATCATGGCAAATTTAGCACTTACACATTTTGTTGGCTTAGTAAAGGGTTCGATGGTATAATTGGTAGAATATATTGGTAATTGTATATATTGGTAATTGGTATACGACATTGTTGATGTCTATTAGCGGCGGTTACCAAATGGGCCGCAAGCTTGTCTGCCTATTTTAAGCAATAAAAAAAAGAAAAGAATAGCCACTTGGAATGCGAAAGATGTGGGTTCGATTCCCACCTGAATACGAAATGAAATTTCAAATGCGTTATTTACTTAAAAAATAATTATCAAGGAATAATGTAGTAAATTAGGTCTTCTTCTTCATCTTAGCGTAACTCACGATTGCGTCCAAAGCTGTCGCTCTGCAGCCCGGGGTATGCTTGGACCATAATTTTCGATTTGGGGAGTCTGGTAATTTTCATAAAGGGAATGCCGTCTGATCTTCGCAACCCTTTGTCAGGGGAACCAGACCAATTGAATCATGGTTACACGTTTCAGAAACTATTCAAAATGTGCAAGTTTCCTCACGATGTTTTCTCTCACCGCCGAGCTGACATAAAAAAGTCTCTGGATTTTTCAAATTTAGGTGCATATTTCTACCATTAAGAAATATGCACCTTAATTTGAAAAATCCAGAGACTTTTTTATGTCATAGGTGGCAGACGAACAGACGGATCACCTGATCGAATGTAGTAGGCAAATTAAGTATATAAAAATAATGTTTTTCAAAATGGCTGAGTAAGGTAAGGTTTCTTGATACTAGCATGCGCAAAACCATTGTAACACGCCAATTTTAGCGATCCCCCCCTTGTGGCACATCATATAAAGAAAACACAAGGGTCTAGTATTCCCTCAGTGCAATCAAGCCATGAGGTTTATCTCGTAACTTGATTAGTCTGGCGAGAAACAATTGCATCTCGTGTCAAGCTCGGAGCTTTGGCCTTCACGACCGGAGCTTTATGATTTAGCTTTAGGAGTGGAGATAAGATTTCAACCACAAAGTCACTAGCTTAAATCTTCTTATTATAGTGTCAATGCAAATTTTTAGGGTTTTTTTTAGTTCGAGTTTACCCCAACCTGAAACAAACCTCCCCGAGGTCATCAGCTTACGGTTGACACCCCAACATCATTATTTTTTCCCAGGGGAAACCATCATGGCCGTCACCTTGCTACATGTAAGGAACAAGGTGGTGTGTGGGACTCAAACCTAAACTAAAACCCCTGAGGAGTCCATCTCCGCGCAATCGCGATCGGAAACCCCACAGCCGGGACTAGACCGTACCGCTAATCGCGCTTGCCGCTTCACCCGTATCTGGCGCAATACAGCCTTTTAACGCTGTACGACCTACGAGGAAACCCAGTAATGTCGTCCCCCGCGGAGTCGTATGCTGAGCAAACCACTCCCCAGCAGTGAATACGCTCACGTACCCCGAAAGCCCGTTTAGTCGCTTCTTACGACAGGCAGGGAAAACCTTGGCAGTATTCTTCGTACCCAAACATCAGTGGTACAAACAAACGCCCAAAGTGGACCAAATTTTTGATGATTGATGAACTTAAGTTGATGTATTTACTTACTTCTGTTTTGTCATCAGCTAAGGTTGGCAGCTCTCAACGAACCCCACACAGGAGACATGCACGGCGTGAGTAGCACCAACTACGAATGCAGAAGACAGGCCCAAAGAGCCAACATGGAAGGGACCTACCGTGCCTTCATATCGTCTAGGTAAGAATTTATTTTAATACCTGTATAAGTTGAGTCGTTAGAGAGTATTGAGAGAAGGGCCAAGAGGCCAACTGGCGACGACGAGCTTGTGGGTAAGAGGCAACATAGCCTTGAACACCGACGCAAGGTAGCAAGTTTTTGCGATCTTCTATCGGATACATTTTGGAGAGTGCGCCACGGAACTGTACAATGCCATTGGAGCATCTCCGTTCTTCTACTACTCCACAAAGCAGACCCTCAATCGACACCAGTACATGGTAAAAATACCAAAGGTCCGCACAAAGAGGTTTGAATCCTGTTTCCTTATTCGTACTGCGAAACAGTGGAATCAGCTGCCTGAGGAGGTGTTCCCTAGAGGCTACAATTTAGAGGCGTTTCAAAGCGCGAGTGAATAAGTATCTTCTAGGTAATCGTGCTACATTTTAGACCATATTAACCATTGGTGATTAAGCCTAATTCCATTATAGTAGCGATGACTTGATTTCTATGATGGAGGCCTTTGCCCTGCAGTGGGACAGTATATATGCTGTCCCACTGATACATAACATAACTTTACCATTTACCATGAAGTATTGAAACGTATCATGATTAACTGCACAAAGATAGTGTTGCCATCCTATAGTGACGGAATTGCATAAACAGAAAAGAAAAACCACAAAAACACATACGTGCTTACACGTGGACACACCTACAGACGACACAATACAAATACACAATGACTTTTTATTTAGTAAAGTTTCCATTAAATAAAATAAATAATTTTGCTGCCAAAATATATTAAAAAATGTTATGTAACATTTGTTAGAGTATCCTTCGAGTACTACTACTACTACTACACCTAGTGTCTACAAATTCCAAGTATACAACGGTTGCATGCCATAGACACCGTATAACAAGGAATTTTCTCTGATTCACTGATGGCATTGTCTTACATTCCTCTCGATTTCCAAGTGAAACACTTTGAAGCAAACCATGCAAACAAAAAGTTGGCACATTTCCCCATTAATATTCAGCGTCTCTAGACTATGGGAGATGAAGGGAAAATAACTTAAATCTTTGAATACTTCAATTAAAGTCAATAATTACACGAAAAAAAATACATTCGAGCCGACCATAGAAAAGAAAATATTTTATTGGTACGTGTACTAGTATAGAAATATGTAGATCACACGGGGTAATTTTGCAATAATATATGAGTTAATTAGACTGTAACTGATACAGTGATAATTAATATTGTTTAGGTTTCCTTTTTTGAAAGCCGGCGTGAAGCAGCCAGGAATTACACGCAAAGATGAATAAGATTCTGTTATGTAAGCTTGATAATAATACTCCTTAGAAATATCATTAGCGATCCCTAACAGCGGATGTCGACATGTTATCTAACATCCACATACCCATACATTGGCAGGCTAATACCGTACGTCGTTAATCCTATCAAACAATCGAATTTGGGTCGCGTACACTCGTATGATTATATAACTATGTACGCCTATGACCTTGCTAGTCAATTGATTTAGTCTTGGTTCAATGAGTATGCTGATGTCACTTTGGATGGTTTGATTAATTATTCAGGGCTTTCAACGATCTTGTTTTTAATTAATAATAATATCCTCATATCCATATTTTGGACATGTCGACCAATCAAAAAATATATTATACATACCTACAAATATTATGTTTATGTTTTTTCTATTGTGTATGTGATGTAATGTAAGTGTTTTGGCATTGAATAAATTATTTTTATTTATTTTATTCATTTCAATAAATAGTTATAATATTTTTAATGGCTGACGATGAGAAAGTGCATACAAGCTTATGCAAATAAAGATGTTAAATTTTATATTGAATTATCGAGATTCATCTCGACGACAGAAGGACGGAGAAAATGATTCAAAAGCATCGATTAAAAGACTGATTTGAACTTTTAATCGATGTTTCTAAATTGTTTTCGCGTGGCATATGTTTTCCCTATAATACCGCCAACTTCCAGGCTCTGCGTTGACTCCGAGAATTTTATAATAGAACAACTTAGATACCTACCTACTAAGTTTGGCCCCGTTTAAGTACTTATCCCGGGACTCTAAGTACAGCATTTAAGTGCGACTCAAACTACGCTACCCAAGCAGAGTGTGTAAAGTTATGTGATACTTCTCCCATGTTATCTTTGTACCTGTCACTTATTGATGGATCTACGCAAGAGAAGCTGAGCATTAGCTAAGCACGCTTAATGAATGGGCCGGCTCGACCGGAGTGATACCACGGCCTCACAGAAAACCGGCGTGAAGCAGCACTGTGCTGGGTTTCGCTGCGTGTGTGAGGGTACCGGAGGTCCAATCTGGGGGTGGAAGGGTAGTCTAAAGGATCGCAGCGCACTTAATTGTGACTCAACTGGTGCTGCAACAGGTGATCCGTCTGTTCGTTTGCCACTTATATCATAAAAAAGGGAAGGAATTTGTGTAGTATGGACCGACTAACAAGATTTAAACGAGTGTTTTATTTGTCCTCGACTGTGCTTTGCTTAACGTCGGTATTTTGACGAACACGTATCTCCACACTTAACACTCGCGCAGAGCGACAGAAAAAAACAAATCGAGGCAGAGATGTTTTGACGATATTCCTTTCATTTTTGCAACAACATCTTATTATTTTTATTATTGAAAGGCCAATCAGAATGAGCTCACTCCACCTGATGGTAAGCGGCCGTGAAATCCAAATATGAGGCTGACAGGCACAAAAGAACTAACAAAGTACCCATTGAACTTCCCTCCTCATCCTGATGGCCTGCTGAGATGCCGCTTCATGCCCCGCCTAAAAGACCCCGGATTGTATGGAGTCTTTTAGGCGGATTGAATGTAGGAGGAAACACATGAGCTGGAGGGCATTCCGTATCTTGATAGCTCGGGGCAGAAACGAGCCAAACCTCTTGGTGCGCGCCGCCCTTGTCAGGATGGTATGCGGATGGCAACGCTGTCCAGCACGTGTTGTTCGGAAGTGGAAAGGGGAGGTACATCTTTTTTCTAAAAACAAAGCATTTATACTAAAAACCTAACCAACCGGACTTGATAAATCGAGCGTCTAGCTAGGTGTGTATAGACATAGACTGTTCTATTCAAAACTATTACTAAAGAAGGTGTGGCGTTTCCTTTTACTAAAAGTACTTAATGGCACCTAAATAATATATGACTAGCTTTTCTACCTTAATGAACGATGACAGTGAATAAATTACTTAGCATTTTGAATAACACAATATAATTTCCTAGCCTACTAATGAAAGTTAGGTAAAAAACCTAACCAGTACAATTCGAGCAAGTACTGAAGGTTTCGTATCATCTATTTGATACTTAAATATTGCGCTTATCAACAAAATATCAATATTCATGTTTTTTTTATGTAATAGGTGGCAGACGATTAGACGGATCACCTGATGGAAGCGATTGCCGCCGCCCATGGACACCCGCGACACCAGTGGAGGACTCCACTGGTGTCGCGGGTGTCCATGGGCGAGCGGACGAGCGGGCGAAATTACGCTCGCTCCGAAAGAACAGCCTCTTCGGTACACTAGAGGTTTGCCATTCACAAGATTGAAGGAAATATGTTTGGAATTAAAACAACTTCAGAATGCCGGTAGTATTTGGTTGCCAAATCAAGTAAGTTAGTCTTTTTAGGCTGTGAATAAGATATTGATCTTATTTTTATGTGATAGGTGGCAGACGAGACGGATTGCCTGATGGTAAGCGATTGCCGCCGCCCTTAGACACTCGCGACACCAGTGGAGTCACAAGTGCGCTGCAAACCTTTAAACCCCCTTTCCCCCGGATTAAGCCTCCAGTACCCTCACTCACGCAGCGAATAACAACACAATGCTGCTTCACGCTGGTTTTCAGTGAGGCCGCGGTATAGCTTAGGTCGAGCCAGCCTATTCATGCCGAAGCGTGGCTCTCCCACGGTCATGTATCTATAAGTTAATACGAAACTTACCTACAGATTTCCATTAGAAATTTTCGACAAGTGAACTACAAGTAAGTAGGTATGAGTTGAACATTTTGTTATCAATTTCTTTATGCAAAAAAAAATCTTCAAATAATGTCGTGAACATTATTTGATGAAATGAGTTGGACCGAGTGGACGTCATATTTTCAAGTGTGACTTTACCTACGTCACTTGTGGCCAATTTTTGCCTCTACAAAGATTTATGGCGTCTATAGATTATCTAGGGCCTTCGTGCTTGCCTCGTAGTAACCCTTGTTACCGTGACAAACGACGTGGCGTCGATTACGTGAATTAGATACCAAGAGGAGCCGTAGAGTTTATTGACACGGCCTGTAAAAAACCGGCCAAGTGAGAGTCGGACTCGCCCATGAAGGGTTCCGTAGCAGCAAGTAAGGTAAATTGCATTTTATGGTTTATAACGTATTAAAAAATACTACTCACTAAATCTAGTTCAAACCAATTTTCGTTGTTAGTTT
This sequence comes from Marasmia exigua, assembly GCA_019059595.1. Classification (NCBI taxonomy): domain Eukaryota; kingdom Metazoa; phylum Arthropoda; class Insecta; order Lepidoptera; family Crambidae; genus Marasmia; species Marasmia exigua. The sequence continues at coordinate 16,297,254 of CM032478.1, read as the reverse complement.
TCATGGTAATGTATATCACGTATTTTTTTTACTTTTATAATAATTTTATAATCGAAGTAAGGGGGGGGGGGGCGGGGGGGGGGGGGGGGGGAGATTAGAGTTTTAGTTCTAAGTATGAGGAAAAAATTTTTTTTCCTATTTTTGTGTAAAAATCGTAATGCGTTTAGCAAATACATCAATTTACCAAGTTTCTACAGTATAGTTATTATAGTTTCGGAAAAAATGGCTGTGACATACGGACGGACGGACAGATGGACAGACATTTCCTGGTACCTGCTCTCCTGGTATCTACTTTCTAATATAATGAAACCTCTTATCTTCATTTTTGACTTCAACCGCTGCTCTAATGGAAAAATTAATAACAATTTATAAAAACGTCACAACGACGCCTCCTTAGGGTTCCACGGTTAATATTATAATGTTGTTCCGTGAGCAGCCTAGCTCAGAGATTTTTAGCTCAGTAGAATGGTATATATAAGGCATAAAAATTATAATTGTCTGACCAACAAAGAGGTAGACATTTCGAAAAAAAGTGTAGCCCCCTCGCCTCTTCTTATCGTGTGAAGTTGCGTTCAAAGTTTTTGTTTCGGAGCACCGTGTACAGTGGCGGGCAGGTCAAGCTATACAAACTGTCAAATTTCCTCAATCGATTCTGATGAATGATCGAACTCAATGTGTAACAATATAAGGTTTATAATTGAATGAAGAAATTTGACAGTTTTGTATAGCTTGATGTGTCCGCCACTGTACATACGCTTTGACCATGATCCAGGATTCGGGTAGTCTGGTAATTACAGTGAAGCAAGTGCCATCTGTTGGTCTAGTGGTTTAAGTACCGGGCCGTAATATCGGGGTCTTGAGTTCGATTCCCGGGTCGAGCGAAAAATATGTCTCAAATTTTTCGAATATAGCTCGGGCTTGTGATCACCAATCCGCATTTGGCAAGCGCGGTGATTAAGCCTAATCCCATCATAGTAGCGATAACTTGATTTCTATTATCTCCATCATCAGGCCTTTGTCTTGCAGTGCGACAGTTTATAGGCTGATACTTTACTTTTTACTAAGTGCCATCTGATCTTCGCAGCCCTTAGACAAAGGAACCAGACCAATTTAGTGTAGCTCCCATATCTGTGTATTATTATTTTTCTTTTTAATGAGATAGGAAGGCAAACAAGCAAGCGTGTCACTTGATGGTAAAAGATCACCAACGACTATGGACTTGACTCTCTTTAGTCGACTTGATTTTCTAGGACTGCGGCGGAATATAGCTTCCTCAGCATTCTATACCGCATCTATCATGGGAAGTGCTCTGAGGAACTGTTTGATTTACTCCCTGCAGCTGAATTCTAAAATGAAACCGCTACAAGCGATTGTCATTACATCCCCACTATCTCGATGGATGGCGGTCTAATACTGTGCGTTTCTCGCGGAACTTTCTACCACGAACCTCAGTTCTGTGGAATGGTTTGGTTGCAGGAGTACTTCCCGCCGGTGAAGACTTAGGGACCTTCAAAAGAAGAGCGTACTCTTTATTAAAAAGGTCGGCAACACGATCTCGATCTCTCTGATTTTGCGGATGTTCATTACTTTCCATCAAGTAGCATAAAAAAGGTCATCAGAAGGAGAGCAAATGCGATACCGAACTTTTAGGAAGTTGTAAAGTGAGATCTTATTTGTACTCCATTAAATGAATCATTGTAAGATAGATCTTTTAAAACTCTCATGGGTTTAATAGTTTGGGCTCTTCGAGTAATACTTACCTACCACCTTCCTCTACTTGTGGCCAATTCAAGCCTCTTAAAAGATTTGTGGCATTTATAGATTATCTAGAACCCTCATGCCTACCTGGGAGTTACCCTTGTTACATTCGCTTGTCACAGGACAAACGACGCGGCATCGATTACGTGAATTATACTAGACATTTGGGTTTTTAGACGTTGTTTGTGAAAAATATTTGGAGTGAATTTTGTAAAAAATAAATTGAGACCTAAACTGTTGTACTGTCAAGGAAATTGCATGTTCGGCAGTTTAGTCTTCCTCGTTATTAATTTTTTGAAATTTAATGAGATTTTTTTATAGGCTCTGTATATTGGCTCTCCTCAGCCTGATGGTAAGTAATAGAAGAACCCAAGTTGCAATTACAACGGAAGCGATGTCAAGGCATCACCTCCGTTAGCACCGCCATACTGGCCCGCGATTTATCCTGGTTGCGTCCGAAGCCTTCACTCCGAAGCCTGCGCCGGTCCGCTTTCTACTGCAACTCATCTTTATCTATCATTAATAATTTTAAACCAGAAAAAAAAAGATTTATATCTATAAAAATGTTAAATTTCGTAATGTTCCATTACACATTATATTCATGAACTATATTTAGTAAAAATGAACGGCAATAAGATAGGAGAATCGGATAGCTTGTCTGAGAAATATTCTTACGTAACCTCTATAAAATTTATAGAACACAATTTCCTTAATTTTCTGGTCTGCAAGTACTCATAATTTGTTCAGGAAATGAACTTAATATAGCTATCAAACAAAGTTTTCCTTCGATGCGTACAAACTAGCGGGCCGTGACGTCATAGCTCGATTTGTATGGAGCGTTTTGGGAAGGTCTCTATTAGGTGATTTTTGAATTGTGACAACATAGAATTAGAAAATATATATTTTTGAGAGATCGATTCAATACATTACTAATCAGAAAAAGAAATAGGACACAACCTTATTTGTGAAACACTTTTTATGGTACATTGTTTATAATTTTCCCTATTTAATTAAATGAAAGTACGTTTTCTTAAGCGTCTTTGCGACCAGTGAATATGTATTGACGAACGGAAAGTACAGAAAAACTTCACCACAATAACGTCAGTAGGTACAAAAGATTTAATAAACTCAAGTCAAGTACAGCGAGATTAATTTTCTTACATTCATTGTTTATTTAAAAGGTTTTCGCGAGCATTTCAGCCTTGACCCTAATTGCTTACAAAAATTGATTTTTTTATTGTATTTAACAGAAAAGTACTGGAGTAGAAAGCACAGTGGGGGCCAAACAATATCAAGTCACAAATATGCGACTCGATCGCATGCAATATGCTAATCGATTGAACTATCGATTTTATTGATTTTAATTTTTGGTCGATATAATCGATCATAATCGTTTGAATTGACGATACTATCAATTAAATATATACTGATATTAAGCAGATGCTATCAATTATGATTGATTAATCTTCAATTAGAACTAGATACAATCGTTATTCATGACGATTATATCTAGAAAAATTGCATATTAGTCGATCGATCGATTATAATCGATATTATCGGCTTAATTTCATTATCGATATCATCAATTTTATCAATTGTATTGTCAATTTAAAAACAATGATTAAAATCGATTATATCGACCAAAATGAAAATCGTTTTAACCGATAGTACAATCGATTATTAGATTATAAAGGGTGAAAATAATCGATTGTCGATTATTCGGCAACACTAGATCTCACTGGATATATGTAAGCAGGCCTGCGATCATCCGACACTTTAAAATTGGAGATGTATTTGTTTAGCTGTAGAGTATTTAGACTTATGATTTTTTTGCACACAATATAAAATAACATAAAAATAGCATTAAAATTAACAACTTACATAATTTATAGTCCAGATATTATCCCAAAAACATGACGTACAAATCATGATATCAAAAGCTTGAGACTACATTTAAAAATGCCTACTATTTAAAAGCAAACCACAGTTCTTAAGGTGACGGGTGCTGCACACTAGCGACGCCAATCGATTTTAATTTTAGATACAATACCGGATCTATTTTAAACAATGTCGGGATTACAACCTCTAGACAAACACTTATACTATTTATTAAATAAGCGTGCACCAATGTTGGGACCAACGCGTACGTGAAAAATTTATTCACGCATTTTTCGCTTATAAAAACGGACCCAACATTTGTGCATGGTTATTTAATTAATAGTATAAGTGGTTGTCTAGAGGTTGTATCCCGAAACTGTTTAAAAGAGATCCGGTTTAGTAGCTAAAATTAAAATCGATTGGCGTCGCTAGTGTGCCCTACCCGTCATCTTAAACCACTAGACCAACAGGGCGTCAAACCATATGTTACAGAGTAGGTAATTAAAACAAACAAAGCAATGATTTTATTTACTGTTCCACTTTTGAAAAAATAAAATTTTCTATACAGTGCAACAATAATATATTTTTAAACTAATAAAAATGGTTGGTTGGTAATTGAATGACAATCGCCGAAGTGAAACTGCTTTCCCGTATTTTCATTTCATCCGAACATAGGCAATTTTCCACATAATTTGTCCAACGAAAATAATACGTACTCAATATTTTTGCTAACCATTACGTAACAGTCCTTTATAAATATTTTTGTTATTTTTTCTTGATCTCTTGGCGGCCTTGTGTTTGTGCTTTTGTTGGGCCAAGTAATATGAAAGAATATTAGGTATTTTTCTTCGTATTCATCTCTTTGATGAAGCCTTAAGGTATTTTTCGAGAAGGCTTTTCTTTTGGGAGAAGTAGATAAGAGTATATTTTCATCGACTAAAAAAATATGATTTACGTCCACGTATTATTTCCAGCTATGCGTAAAGCAAATCTAATTAAGTATATTTCCATTTCTGTTCATAGATTGTTTATTTACGATGAGAAGTAAAAGTGGGTAAATTTTTTTTAGTAGTTTGCATTGTCAATTTGCCACCAGATGTAAATGTAAATAGCTTCAAAGAAACTTGGTGTACTTAATAGAGCGGGGCGGTATTTCACACCAGCTCATCAGTTACAACTCTATAAGGCACAAGTTCGGCCCCATATGGAATACTGCTCCCATCTCTGGGCTGGTGCACCAGTATTTCCGGACGGCTACGACTTAGGGATCTTCAAGAGAAGAGCGTACTCTTTTTTTAAAAAAAGGCCGGCAACACATTAGCGATCTCTCTGATTTCGCAGATGTTCATGGGCGGCGATGATTACTTTCCATCAGGTGACTCGCTTGCTCGTTTGTCCGCCTCTAGCATAAAAAAAAATGTAACTACTATAAACTGGACATTTAATGTTGTTTGACCAATATTTAGACCTATCTACAAGAATATGCTTCGATTTCTTTAGATCTCATGAAAAAACACATATTAACGTAACTAATCATACATAATAGAATAACATAGGTATGTATAGTGATGTAGAAGTATAAAAGCCTACAGCACACTAAAACGAGACCTGTCCTTAAGGTGACAGGTAGGGCACACTAGCGACGCCAATCGATTTTAATTTTTAGCTACTAAACCGGATATATTTTAAACAATTTCGGGACTACAACCTCTCGGTAAACACTTATACTATTTATTAAATGAAATGAAATGAAATGAAAATTGTTTATTCAATTTAGGTCCATACAGAACACTTATGAATGTCAACATGTTTACCACTGGTTCGGAATGTAGTTTTCTGCCAAGAAGACACCAGCAAGAAACTCAGCAGTTACTCTTTTAAAAAAAGAAATGTGTTACAAAATGTCACCATTAACTTAAAATATAGTACAATTTTTGTGTTACTAATATGACCCTAAATTATTGTCATTCAAGAAATCGTCTATTTTATTCAAGAAATAGCCTTTCTTCATTAAACAGTTTTTTATATACAATTTAAACTTATGTGTGGGCAAGTCAATAATAATCTGAGGTAACTTATTAAACATTTTTATGCTCAATCCTATAAATGAACTACCAACCTTATGGAGCCTGATATTTGGAACGGCCAGTCTGTGCTTATTTCTGGTGTTAAGGCTGTGACAGTCGGACTTCTTCGAGAACAGATGGAGATTCTTATGTACGTACATAAGGCAATCAAGGATGTATTGAGAAGCCACGGTAAGTATGTCGATTTCTTTAAACAAATCTCTAAGGGAGTCGCGCGATCTAAGGCCATAAATGGCGCGGATGGCTCTCTTCTGTAATACGAAAATAGTCTGTATATCAGCAGCTGATCCCCATAGTAATAGACCATATGACATGATGCTATGAAAGTAGCTGAAAGCAGCCTCGCCGTTTCAACATCAGTTAGTTGTCTTATCTTTCTAACTGCATATGCAGCAGAACTAAGTCTACCTGCCAGGACATCAATATGGGGACCCCATTGCAGCTTAGAATCTAATGTAAATAACCATGCACAAATGTTGGGTCCGTTTTTGTAATCGAAAATCGATTCACGCCAAGAGTGGCTGCTTTCGGCGTGAATCAATTTTTCATTGTGCATGGTTATTTAATAAATAGTATAAGTGTTTGTCAAAAGGTTGTAACCCCAAAATTGTTTAAAATGGATTCGGTTTAGTAGCTAAAAAATAAATCGATTGGCGTCGCTAGTGTGCCCTACCCGTCACCTTAAAGGCTTTTGTTATACTGGGTGTGGCGATTGGACTGTATATAATCGCTGGCGATAGGAGGCTAATAAAAACTACGAATATCAGCAAAACTATGGTTTTCTGGTATATTCACAGGTTTATCAGGCATTGACACGAAGACAATACGATAACAAAACAATAATCTATGAAATTCCGGTAAAAGTATAAAAACATAAACTCTTCAGCTACGTAGAGACAATGCCAGTCTTAAGTGTTCTCTACCGCCTCTTTAATAGGAAATGCTCTGATGAGTTATTTTAACTTATCCCAACCTCTCCTTTCCACTTCCGAACAACACGTGCTGGACAGCGTTGCCATCCGCATACCATCCAGACAAAGGCGGCGCGCGGAGGTTTGGCTACTCGTTTCTGCCCCGAGCCATCAAGACATGGAATGCCCTCCCAGCTCATGTGTTTCCTTCTTCATACAATCCGGGGTCTTTTAGGTGGGGCGTGAAGCGGCATCAATGGGTACTTTGTTAGTTCTTTTGTGACTGTCAGCCTCATATTTGGATTTCTCAGCCGCTTACCATCAGGCGGAGTGAGGTCATCCTGATTGGCCTTTCTATAAAAAAAAACGATATAAAACAGGCTGGTCCAGCCGGCGATCCTCAACACTGAGCGTAGGTAGGGACTCTGTATAGAGTGTTATTATTATAAGTTATCACTTGTCCATGACGTATGAAATACCATAAAACACGGTAACTGAATAGGCGTATTAAAACATCCATCATAATACAATTATAAAGTTAACATCAAATCTATTTGTGGGTTTATAGTTAGAGTCAAGCTCACGCGATCACAATTATGTCGTAGAATTGAATGACTGTAAAACCGAAAATTAGTTATGGAAATTCATATCAAAACTCTAAACGTATATATAACGCTGATGATTAGTTTATTTAAATTTTCTTCCTTAATTGTAGGTTGGGCAAGCGTGGTGATTAAGCCTTATCCCATCATAGTAGCGATAACTTGATTTCTATGATGGAGGCCTTTACCCTGCAGTGGGACAGTTTATAGGCTGATAAAAAAAAATTGTAGGTTAATAAGAATGAAAATAGAATAATTAGATAATGTTGATATGTGGTGTTTTTAAAACTGCAGGAATGTGACGTAATTATAAACATGACTGTCCACTTGTGTTCACTTGTGTCGCAGGTGTCCATAGGCGGCGGCAATCGCTTACCATTAGGTGATTCGTCTGCTCGTCTGCCACCTATGACATAAAAAATGATAGATCGCATCAGTTTTGTGGAACGGTTTCGCTGCAGCGTAATTTCCCAACGGCTACGACTAAGAGACTTTCAAAAGAAGAGCGTACCGCAGAATAACTTATTATATACTACAGAGATTGAATCATCTGTCGGCTAGCCAGTGTAAGCGCCGTCTAGAAGAAAACGACCAATACTCAACGGCTATGTATGTAGTACGGCCACCTTTGAGAATTAGTCATGGAGAACTACATTCCCAGTATCTTCTGGTATATTTTCCATACCTTTTTGAAATTGCTAATGTGGGCAGGCGGCATGAGATCATTGTTTCGGAAACACGCTGCTATACCCAAAAAAAACATACCTACCTTATTTTTTCTTCTCAGTCACCCCTAAAAATGCCATAACGTTAAATGCAGATACATTTTCATAACCCCTTATACATATTTCTCCAGCACAAAATTTTACATTATTCATTACAACATTTGTTGGAACGTGCGACTCGTATGCGTATATTCAGATTACTCCCTCATGACTTTAAATCAGCAAAGACATTCTGATTTTCATATTTAATATGTAATCGAGCGTATCTTGTACGGCTGTCGTAGTCTTCAAATTAGCCTTGCGACTACAGAGCTGTTGGAAATGGCAAAATCAGTGATGGGACACTATCGATATTATTACTATCGATAAATTGAAGAAAAATTTAGATTGATCATAAAAACAAAGAAAAAGCCTTCTTTTTAATTCTAAAAGTTAATTTTATTTCACTAAGTTTACTATCACCGTAACAATAATAACTATGTTAATAATAATATCCTCCAAGCGATTTCGGCTAAAGCGGCCAATCTCAACGAACAGCCACTTACGCAGGTAACGCATATTATAGTGCTTAAGCGTGTGCGCAAACAGAAGTGCACTCTCCATTCCCGTACCCTCATATTCCGAAGGGACACCAGTGTGACACAACCGGAGAGGAATCGGGTGCAGGACCAACAGCTTAAATCTGCTTTCCGAGACACAGGGGTGCAAGAACGCCAGTTTCCAGACTACGGGCTGACACTGCAATTTTTTTAACAGAAAAACCTGGTACAAATTTTGGCCCGACCCAGGGATCGAACCCGGGACCCCAAGCGCAGCCGTCGCTTTAAAGTGCGACGCACTACTTACTGCGCCAACGAGGTAGTCAGTATGTTTAAATAATTAAATGATGGGTCATAGTTAAAAAACGTTTTTAATGGTCTATCGATAAAACCTATTCATGATCAAGAAATTGTCATGACCAGTACTCGAAGGCAGGCATGTATAGAAACAATTTCAATTACAACTGCTGTGTCGTGAAACCAAATAACTAGGGGCCAATTTAGTTTCACCTTTGTATGAGCAGAGTCATTCACACTGTAATGTACAACCTTCCACCAATGCTTCGGTCGTGGTTCTAATGACAAAACAAATCTTAACAGTCTTATGATTCGTATCAAAACTTGTTATTGAATAAAAGCTATTATGTTAGATTATTGTAATTTTATTTTGGGGGTTATTTGAAGTGTTATTTTCTATATTAAAAAATAAAACTTATTCACGGTCAAAATAGATTATATATTTAAATAAGAATATACTACCGCAAGAATGGAGCTAGGTATTAGTGGGTATGACCAACCCAGAATAGTAGCCCCAGACTATCCGTTATTGTTCATATCGGCGCCAACTTCTGCCCATAGCACATCTGGCAGGTGGCATTTCCTCTTCATCACGAAAAAAAAAGTAACAGTTAGCGAAAGTTGTTCTAATTTTCACATTAATATTTTTTGTCCAATACAGGGTTCAAACGATGGACTCAATAGTGAATTGGGCAAACCGGGAGACTCCAGTTGTGAACATCCGAGGAGACGTCCTCTTCAACTCCTGGGCTGAGATGTTCGACGGGTCAGGAGCCCTGTTCGCCCACGCTCCGAGGATATTCAGCTTTAGCGGGCAGAATGTGCTCATGGATCCTGCTTGGTAAGTTCCGATAATCTTTGGAAATTAGTGAGATGCAAAAAGCATAACTACAGTCAATCCATTAAGTAAGGTGCTGTTCTTGTTTATTCAATCACAAAAATAAATTGGAAACACGTCACTACACAATGTGTACAAGACCGATACACATACACTGCTTACATCGCATGTTAAACGACTACTACGACTACTACATAGTGGCATGATCTCGGCATGGTTCGGCATAAGACAGAGACAGACCATACGGAACGTGTATGGGAGAGACGATACGATATACCTACTGCATATCGTGTAGGTCAACGAACTCTTAAATATCATCTAGAACCGACTCTCTCTGTCTATTTATTTCATAGTTCTATTTACTGATAGTATATTATTATATATGCCGTGTGGTCCCCGGCAGAGTAAAATAGGCCACCCTCACTCTTACCGAGGTGTCGTAAAAGGCGACTAAGGTAAAGCTGCTGGCATGATCATCAGCACCCAGAGAAGGAAAACTCTGCATTTATATCAAAACCCTCGTCAACCCGTCTGCCAAGCGTGGTGAGTATGGCAATTACCGCTCATGTAATTGAGGGAGGCCCGTGCCCCAGCAGTGGGGACTTAAATGGGCTGACGATGATGATATTATTATAATAAAGGATTAATTTAAAAGACGCTTTCTGCACATTACCGTTATACTGTTTGATTTTATTTATTCATCTATACACTGTAGCTAATCTAGGACATGCATACATTAAACACTAACCTTAGCGTGCGTTCTCAGTCGCAGTGTCGCCACTAAAATACAAGCTTAACATACTCGTATCATTATGACCTTTGACAGGTCATCGCTGCTAGCTTATGTGAAAGCTAGTGTTGTAGGATGAAGCCTTAAGACTATCGATAGTCGACTAATGTAACTAGATGTTAATAATAATAATTATAAATATTTCATAACATCACATACATTGATCTGACTATGAGATAGGTAGCTCAGGCACCTGTGTTACGGATATCAGAATCAACAGGGATTACAAATATACAGGTACAAAGGTATAATAATTTTCTTTCTAAAGTGGACTTAATTACGTTTTTAAAATGGTCTGTTAACTTCGTATGCGCGCTGTCAATTATTATAAAGCAACTTAAATTCATTAATTTTTGAAAAATCATTAATTAATACAAGGGTTCTTTTCTTAAATAGCTAAATAACTAGTGTCAACTAAATATTGTTTTTCTTAAGAAATAAAACATTAAATACATTATTTTTTAAATAATGTAGTTCAAAATTCAAAATCGGTTCAGTATATATAATTATTTTTATAATACTTATTTTTTATAGTTTAAACTTTAGCTTTACTATTTGGGCTATTTTCATTGTTAAACATTTTCTATCGTTTACATTATAGTGAACAGAATTGCAAATAGGGGTGGAACGAATTCCCAATGTCTGAAACAAGTCGATAATGCGAGAGCCGAAGGCCGATGAACTTTTGTTTCGGGATTTAATTTATTGCGAAAAGCTGTATTAAAAGAAGCAATAATCAGAACTATATCGTTTTCTCAGGAAGCATCAAGGTAGTGACACAAAATATATGAGCGTGTTTGTACCATTTTTTTATATGAGAGGTGGCAGACGAGCAGACGGATTACCTGATGATTAACTTGGTGGTGAGTGAAAACATGGCGAAGAAGGAGTTACCGAAACGTGTATGCAGTTGGTCTAATTTCCCGCAGTCAGTCAGACGGCAGTTGCTTCATCGCAATTGCCAAATTTCCCAAATCTTGAACCATTACCATGCTCTAAGCGTACCGGGCTCTAAAGTGACAGCTTTGGATATAATCGAGAATTGCACGATGTGATGAGATAATCTCGATATTGACACAGTTTTTGACGATTCTCAATAGAAACGCCCTCTAGGCACAAATTGTAGACAGAACGCTGCAGATGGCCGCATACGTTGTGTGGTAAACAATCTTTCCTGAAACGACTCAGTGATCCGCTTCAAATAGATGATGCATTGATCCGAATCACGAATGCTCGCACCGAATGTACCATTCGGCTCATTCGGATCTCAAGATTGGATTTGTTCAATCGGTCAACTCGCTCACTGACTCACTGTGTTCCGATGAGCGACTTAAAACAGATGATCACTAATAGCGAGAAAAATAGTGAGTAGGTTCCGTCGGCAACACATGGAGTCACGCTGGAAAAGAGATAGATAGATATATTATTGATTGAAATGTAAGGCATTAGTGCCACAAAAAAAACTTTAGGCAAAGTAATAAAAATCTATCTATGTATGAAACTTGATAAAATAATTTAAATAAGGGGTCATTCTAATCGAGTCGCTCTCTGTTCTGAATCTATCTGAGATTCGATGTTCTAAATGTTCCAAATTAAGCGCATCACTGAAACCAATCTTTTCACTGTTCCAAATTCAAATGATCTAAACTTTAGAAAGATACAATTTTACCAGGTCAACACGTTACTGCGATTTATCTAGCTTAGTGCATATCTACGAAATCTTGGCCAAAACAGCCAAGTTTTCTTCGTATTAGTACCATGTGTAACAAAATCCTTCGCAAAAAAAGAACACTATTTATTATATTCTCCGTTTTACTGATATTATGTCTCATTGAAATAGGTATGACAAGTAAAGGGTTAACGTAACGTCTATTTTGTAAATTTTCTATTTGTTGTTGGGTAAAAAATAATGTGATGTTATATAAAAATCAACAATATATTTATAAAAACAGTATCATTAGTAGTTAGTAGCTAAGTAAGTATTTAGTTTTTCAATTAATTGTTAAAATATGCAATATGCTATTGAACATAGTCATTGCTGACTTAGACTGACCGGATGGCGCAATTGGTAGTGACCCTCCCTCTTACGCCAAAGGTCGTGGGTTCGATCCCCACCCTGGACAATCATTCGTGCGATGAACACTTGTGTTTGTTCAGTGTCTGGGTGTAATATATTACACTGTGTATTGTATTTAAGTATATATTTGTGTTCCTCTGTTGTCTGATATCTGTAACACAAGTGCTTAAGCTACTTAGTACGGAATCAGGTCAACGTATGAGATGTTGTGAGAATTATTATTATGTTTGAAATATATAAATATATTCTCCCATTTTGGGGTACGCTAACAAAATTATTATTATTATTATAATTATTGCCATCGAAAGGTAGACTATTAAAGCAATGAAGTTATAAGCGATACTAATTCCCAGAGTAATCACTAAACCATTAAATACTTTCTGTTTCATACATTAAGCAATCTGCAAGTACCAAGACCAGGCAGTTTACTATCAGAGATACATTATATTTCATGCAAAAGCAAGCGAGAGATCAGGCAGTTAAGTATAAAGAAAATGCAGACTAAGAGAATTTAAAATCAGCAATTTTAGGTTCAATAGCCCGAGTGAACTTAAGCATAAATAGTGAACAGAATTGCAAATAGGGGAGGAACGAATT